>VXAC01005868.1:561867-627144 GCA_013399225.1 Rhipidura dahli | reverse complement strand
AAAAAAAAAAGAAAAGAAAAAAAAGAAAAAGTAAAAAGGAAAACAAAAAAAAAAGAGATGATTACCAGAAAATTTACAGCCTTAAAAATATCAGCTCTCCATTATCCCAAACCAGTGTTATGTCTTGATGTAAACCAAAGCACATGCTGAGTGAGGACGTGCGCACACAGCAGCTTATCATCTCTGTCATCTGCTTCTAATGACAGCTGACAAACTGGCCACGCTAATCCTTCCCTAACTGCTGATCAGAGAGATCCCCCTTTGACAATCCAGCATGGTGGAGTACTCGAAAATTCCTCCTGCTTCTGTTCTGTTGCTGCTCTAAAAAGCAGCTTCCTTTTCATTGAGATAATAGCCTTTTCTGCAGTCACGTGGCACCCGGGCTACATTAGCAGAGCTTGATGATAACAGAGTAACTCCCCTCCCTCTCTTCTGCTGATTTTAAGTGTACGACTCCTGAAGAAACCCAAACCTGGCACATTTGAAATCATTTTGCATCTTCTTCTGTTGAAAAAGAAAATGTGCTGTCGATGGGGAAGAGGAATATATGGGCTCCCTCTACTTCTTGCACCAAAACTAATTAGCAAATACATTTTTAGGCAGTGCCTTTGTTGGGGCAGACACACTGGTCATAAACATGTCATATGAGACTAAACTGAATATGAAGCATGCTTAATACTGAGTATCTGGCATGCTAGAATTATTCTTCTCCCCCTAGAGTACTTTAATTTTTTGCCTGTAATTTTAGTACTGCTGCAATAAATACTCTTCTCTCAGCAACAACCTATGGTTCAACTCCTCCCAGCACCCAACTCTTCTGTAAATGCAAAAAACACAAATAACAAATGACCCACACCACAAACTCCAGTGTCAGAGCTTCTATTTTTTTTTAAGTGACATCATTTATCTTGCTTTAACTCAGCCATGAGAAGTATCTTAAGCATTTTTTAAATACAATGTCCAATGGGAAAGCCTACCTAAGCTTTAGCTTCAGAGTTCCCTCCTGAATGCCAAGCCCCAGGCAGCACCTCACCATTCAGAAGTTTTCCGGCTTGTAAAAGGCAAAGTACACACACAACCATAGTGCTCTGTCCTGCCTTCACTGAAAGAGTTCACAGACTCAAAGAACAAACCCTTCCTCTTCTGCATCAGCACACCATTTCCCTATTACCTTGGCACACAGCATAAAGATAGCAAATTTATTGCCCCCAAGCTCTGTCCACCTCTCTACTGCCACCACAGGGCAGCGCAGCTGGGCACAGACCAGCGTAGCCCTACCCAGACATTTAATTGTTAGGATTTGCAAACTATTTAAGAAAGCTGTGGATGAAGCACTGTAAAATATTTGTCAAGCCTGCAGAACACCTTTTGCAGTTTTGTAGCTGCTCTTCTCCTGTATGATCAAGAAACAGAATTATCTCCTCTTGCTTTAGGTAGGTATTAGAAAAAAGATTCATTCCCCCAGGGGTGGTGGGCACAGGCTCCTCAAGGTTGTGGTCACAGCAGCAAGCCTGATAGAGTTCAAGAAGTGTTTGGACAATGCCCTCAGGCACATGGTGTGACTCTTGGGGACGGTGCTGTGCAGAGCCAGGAGGTGGACTTAATGATCCTTGTGGGTCTTTCCAGCTCAGCATATTCTGTGATTCCTTCTATTGCCATCTTTTCCTATTAGGCCACTTCTTTCTCCTTAAAGACAACATTGATCATAAACTTATGGTTTCTCCAGAAGCTGCAAAATGGTGTTAGAGACTGTAGTTGTACTTCCAGGAAAATAAAATGGGAATTGTGAAGAAATAGTGGCTATCCTGTACCTACCATCTTTACCAATGCTGCCCCACCACCCTTTCTGTTTACCCCCCTCCCTAAGGACAGCTCTACTCAGGAAAGCAGCCCTGCCCAAGGCTCTGGGGAAACCTGCTCCAACACTGTGATCAATGCTATGAGCTGAGGCCCAACCTTTCTGCAGCAGAGGAGCTGAAAATTAAATGGGAACAAGGCCCCTTCTGTAGCAGCATGAATCCTATTTTCTACTCTTCCCACTTCCATGCTATAGAGGGAATCTGTGAGAAAGATCCTCAGTCCAGGAAGAATAATGTGGTTCCATAAGGAGACTATATTAGCAGAAAAACGTACTCATAGTAAATTGAGGTGGCTTATTTTTCCCACTCCTTCCATCTCAAAGCCCTACACTGCATAAAGTAAGCAAAATGAACATTATTTGGAGCTACATGCAACTTTTAGCCCAACAGAACAAGAACTGCTTTGCTATCTTAACTTCCTTTTATCTTATTTGCATTTTCCATACAAATTCCTTAACTAAAGAAGATGCATCGAGCATACTGGAAAACGATACAAATAGGACAAAACCTGAAGATTATGTAGAGCATCTCTGATATTCAAGAAAATATATTAACAGACCAGAAGGAAAATGAGCTTTCACAAGAATGCACATACACAAAACACTTCACTTGTGAAATACAAATCTAAGGAAAACATAAAAAATGGGAGCATGCCAGCCAGATACCACAGCTAGAACTATATTAGTAATATTTACAGGAATCATAAAATGAGAAATCTAAAGTCAAAACAATATGGTGAGCACAAACACAATAATCACAGTGTTAAGGCAAGAGTTATGTGTAAATAAAATGAGGTAACAGGAAAGAGTCATTGTGGCAATAAATAGGAGTTGAAGGCTGAAAAAGGAGTGAAAGTACACAGATGTTGTTAAAAAGATTGCTTAGTGAAGAACAGTATACAGAGAAAGTTAATGGAGAAGTGGGAACATCCCACCGCAGTGTACAGACTGATTTTAGACAAACAGGGAAAGAAGAAATTAATGAAAAAATATTCCTGACAGAAAACACTGCTCTAAATGGGAACAAGGGAACATGCAACACTAAAGGAGGAAAGGCTCTTTGGCTTTTTCAGGCAGTGAATACATGCTTCCAATGAAATGACAGAGGTGTTGTTACCTTTTAAATAGTTTCACGGGAATCATACACTTAATTTAGGGATGAGCAGGTGACCTTCAAAACTAATTCTGACATTAGAGATTTTTTCATGTTAGGATAAGACACAGAAGAAGAGGTTCACAGCAGAAGAGGTTCACCTGAGTTTTCTCTAAGAAATGTATGTCATTAATACTTCCTTTCCTTGCCCAGCCACAGGTGACTTTTCAGTAGACATGGGGAAGATGCACTTTCACTAAAACATTTACAATTTATGTTCTAGCATGATCAAGTAATTGAAACTGATAAACAGAACAGTTTTCACTGCATGCATTTCAGAGTTTTCTTAAATTTATGTTTTCTTTTTCTTCCTTTATTTTTTCTTAAGAAAGAGTGAATCAGGAAGAGACAGGACATAGCACAACAATCTGCTGTTCTTTGCCCTTCTAACACACCCACACCCAAGGCAAGGACTGGTAAAGCCACCTCAAAACAGAATTTCAGTCTTTTTAATTCCAAACCACAACTTTTTAGTCCTTTCTCTCACTCTGTACACCATACCCAGGAGAATCAAATTCCACCCTCATAATCCCTTCAATCCTCTCAGTTTGGAGTAGCCAAAGGGGTACCCAAATTGACAGCTATAGTCACAGCCCTCATTTGCAAAATAGCAAGACATTTCAAACTGTGTTGTAAGATTGCAAAGCTGACTCACTAGGCTTTATTTAAGGCTAGAGGCCACTGACTTTTGGGAAAGCTGACTGCACAGCATTAAGTCTCACTCCTTGTGAGAAAGACTGGAAGGGCACTGCACCAGCACAGAGAACAACCAGAAACTATTAGGACTGACTGCTAAGATGCAGAATAAGGATATTACTGCTGAGATCAATAACAAAGACAGTGCAGTGATTTACATGTGTTACATTTCAATAAATGTAGAAGCAAACATACAGTTTTCAAATATTAGATTTGTTGTTTTTTTTTAACTCCTCTATCTGAACACTAACAACAAACACTGGGGTTTTCAAGTCAAAACTGAAAACCTGTTGACTTACATGTCAATGACATTGACATTTTATCAGTTTAGGAACTGCTAATTCACCACTACTTGAAAACTAAGGCTCTTTATTTTACCAGCTGAAGAAAAATAGGATATTGTAGACAAATCTAGTTTTCCTGGCCTTTGCATATCCTCTCAAAGGGCACAGGAATTGTATCAAATGTACTTCCACAGGAATTTGTAGCATCTGGGATTGCTCACAGTCAGTCTCTGTATTAGCAGTACATGCACCTACAGTGCTAAGAACCTTTTTTAATTTCTGTCCAAGTGAGGGGAATGAAAAGACACTCCCTACTCTCTCAATCTCTTAGATATTACTGTTGACTTCTGTTCGTAGCATGCTTCTTGAAAACATTTCATCAAGGCTCTCATAACTTCACAAATATGCACCCAGCCATCCACTCAGAGCATTCCATGTGCAAGTTTCTGCAATATCTCACTGGAGAATTCAATACTGAGGTGTGTGCCATATATAGCAATTAAGCTCTGTATGGGCATGTCCACTGACAATTGTGTTCTTTTTTTTTAAAGACAAGTTTGATGACTGTGGTTAACTGAAATTTTTGAGTAATGGTTGATGAGGATTTTTTTTTTTTTAATCTCTACTGCTTCACGCCTTTGCCTTTAATTAAGAAGGGATACAAGAGAAGAAAAAGGGGTCCTTTCAGTGCAATCTGGAAATGGTCAAGTCCTGGCTCAGTTCTTTCTCCCACTGCAAACTGGAACAGGGTGCTCTCCCCTGCTCAGAGCCTCTGAAGCAGGGTGCTTGCCAGTGCTCCCTATGGCTAACACACAGAGAAGAGCTCTCTGCTGGAAATGGGCCTCAACCCACAGAGAGAAAAGTTCAAGACCATCAGCTGCTCCCATCCGTGCTGACGCTACGTGAGAGGAACTCAGCACAGGAAGTTGAGCAAGCAGAGAAAAGCAGAACCAGAATGGAAATACTACGGCACAGAAAAAAATGTTGTATTAGCACAATATGTTACATAAATGTAATAACATCTACTAGAATGTAATGCTTTTTTAACAGAATGTAGCCTAAGTTATGAAGAGTCTGGGATTTTTAAAAAAGAAATTACTTTACGCTCTACAGAATGTGCCTTCCAGTGAATATATTTTTTAAATCAGCTCAAACTCTGTTTTGCCTCATCTCAAAACAGAAGTACTTCTAAGGACTTTTAATAATAAAAGGTTTCTAAAATCTGCAGACTGACTGCTGGCAAGATTCAATGGCTGCGATTTCAATTAGACAAAAGTTTAAACTAGATAAAAGTCAGAGAAGAGAACGTTTCTTATTAACAGCAAAACAAAACCATACTAATTAATCCAAAAATAAAGTCGGTTTTCTTTCATGTAGTCTTATCTATAAATAAAATATTTCTAAATGACATCATATGAATCAATCAAGGTAGAGGATTAAAGATGAAATAATTTGGTGAAATTTCAAGGTTTCTGATAACCACGCAGGGCAGAACAGTGTAACACTCCAGTTGACCACAAAATCAACACTGTGTGAACTCAGCAAGATTTGATACATTGCCTGTGTTTCCCTTGAAACAGAAAGTTGCTGTGTTTAATGTAAGTGGGACCTCTATCTTTTAGTTCAGGATACGGCAAAATATTCTGCCATACCTGGTGATGAATACTCAGGTCTTGGCACCTAGATCTCTTTTTTAAGAGAAAACTAACATTTCCCAGGAAGTCACAAAAGTCTCATGTCTCATCAATGATCAGCAGTCTTCTACCTGCTAGTTACTTGCAAATATTGCCTTGCATTTCAAAAGCTAGTTCCCATAAGAAGCAAGGAGGAAACACACAGAGCCTGTATCTTGCAGACCCTGAAATTCTGGCCTTTCACAGCCTTCCAAGAGACCTCAATGAAGAAAGGAGATGCTAGTTACAACTAGTGTAACATGGGAGAAACTGGAACACAGAGACAGCTGCTCTTTACAAATTTGAGAATACATGCTAAGCTATTTCAACGTTGCATCATCCACTCTCATCAAATCTTACAAGCACCTGAAGCAGAACTTAGTGATGCTGAGTGGTGAACAGTGATGATGAACAGCAAACATTGAGGGCTGACCTCTTGCCTTAACCACTCAGGATGCGGTGTGTACATAGCACAGCAGGGTCATGCTCCAAATTTTGGTATTATTAAACATGCAAAATACCAGTGGATGAAATGAGGTATGGAAGAAAAACTGAATAAAGTTAGGTTTTCTGTTAATAGTTTTCAAGCGGTAATTTTTAACAGTATTAGACAGAACCATGAAACTTAATTGAGCCCAAGCACAAATACTCCTGAGAACTACAAAAGCTGACACTGTTTGATGAGAAAACCAAAAGCCAGAGACTACAGCCAATCAAATAAAACAAAAAAGGGAAAGGAAAAGCAGGAGCAATTGAAATTAATTTGACTCACAGTAAAATTATTAAATACTCTGCTGTGAAATAAATATCAGCTTCAGGACAACTGGTCTGTGCTCTTTTTAATAATGAGGTAGATGTGACAAAATTGGCATTTAGCTTTAGTATTGTGTAAATTCAGAAATTTCAAATCCCATTTGTGAGAATAAAAGAGAAAAAAAAAACCTTTGTGATAATTCAACAGCAATGACTGACTGTGGGGTATTAAGGATTATTTAACACAATGACAGTTGTGTGTTCAACAGAAACCAGACGTGCTCACTTATCTGACAAAAGCACAGGTTTGCTGTAAGTGTAAGTAATAACAAATTACACCTTTTAAGCATGTAACACAATACTCATTTCATTTATGTAAAGAAACAATAAAATTTAGGTTTGCAGGTAAATATTTGCAGTAGAAATGAGACAATTCTTACAGAGACTTAATTCTGAGCAGAAATGCTACACAATCTCAACTTACCCCAGTGTGGTTAGCACTGAATATTTAAGTCTATGATAAGATGAAACATGTCAGAACTTGGGTCTACTGCTAACTCTTAAAAAGTTCAACACACTAAATTCCAAAACAGAAATCTGTTTACAACTTTACTTTGAACTAGGTTTTCCCTAAAATCAACTGCAAAGTAGGTTCATATGTAAGACTAAAGGAAAAAGCTGAGAAGCAGAATACTGCTCAATCATTTTAATCTGCAATATTTAGACCATATAGCAAATCCTGTCCCCTCCTGAGGACTCCTACACACATACATTTACGACATATTGTATATCAGGAGAAAAAAGTCAAACACAATCTTTGAAAATAGATAGTAGACACATTACAACTGCTATCAACTGCAAATAGCAGGCCTTACAGGTCTTCCCTCAATGTAAATTTTATATATATATATATATCTAAAATACCATGTTTACACAATTTAAATTTTCCACAAAAGCAATGTCAAAAGTATTACTTTAGTGAAAATATCAACAATATGGGCAGTGCATTTAATTTTCCTAAAGACTGTACCTGAGCATGCTGTACTGAAGCACAAGAAGATACAAGGTCAGTCAATGAGGAGAAAAGTCAAATTTGGAAGAATACATGGATATTTCAATGTTTTCTTTTTGGCAAAGACATTCCCATCTTTATCTTTCAAACACATGGCTGTCATGACTCATCTTGAAAAAGCAGTATTTGACAGTTCACAGGACTATTTCTTAAAACCATTAGCAAATAACCTTTAATATGAGACTTATGAGTAATTTAGATTTTTACAAATTGCCTGTCCCAGGTTCTTAAGAACCTACATTTTCTAAGCTTCAAGTTAATAATGTAAGAATATATAATATTGTTTGAGCCATTTGTCTTGAGTGAAGCAAATACCCTTATGAGAAGAAATCAGCCAAGTTGAAATTAACTGTCCTTTCTGCTGTGCAATTTCTTCCCCAAAACTAAAAAGAAAATAATCAGGGCATGTAACGTATCAAGACAAAAAGGGCTCAACAAAAACATTTTGCTGGCAGTTTTAACAGCAGTATGGCAAAGACAGAGACGATTTGAAATAATCTGGACATAAAGTCATATTTTGCCTTCAAAAGTCAGAAATTCAACCACAATACAATGGACAGTCAAAACAACTGTGAGATAACTGATGTGCTCTGCTTCCGAACTACACCTCCACCTGAGAAGTAGGATGCCCCAACAGGGCCACCTTAAACTCCAAGTGTATGACCACTGGGGCTGTCCCAAGGCAATCCAGCTTTACTTGCTGAGCAGTAATTTCAAGACCATCTTGTGACTATGTTCTGTGATGTGCATTTGTATCATCTCATTTGCAGATGACACTGCAGTGCTAATTTTGAATGATGCAGCCATGTAGGGTCCAGGACATGGCAAGGTTGACTTTTATTGCATATGTGACCAGCAGGTCAAGGGAGGTGATTCTCCCCTTCTACTCTGCTCTTGTGACATCCCACCTAGAGTGCTGCATCCACCTCTGCGGCCTCCAACATAGGAAGGACATGGACCTTATGGACTGAGTCCAGAGGACGCACAAAGATGATCAGAGGGCTGTTGTGTAAAGGCAGACTAAGAGAGCTGGGGTTGCTCAGTGTGGAGAAGTCTCCAGGAAGCCTTACAGATCCTTCCAGTGCCTTAAGCAGACTTAACTGGAAACCTGAGGAGGGACTCTCTACAAGGACATGTAGCAACAGGACAAGAAGGAATGTCTTTAACTGAAAGAGGGTAAGTTCAGATTAGATACTGGGAAGAAATTCTTTACTATGAGTGGCCAGATGCTGGAACAGGCTGCTCAGAGAAGTTGTGGATGCTCCATCCCTGGAAGTGTCCAAGGGCAGGCTGGATGGGGCTCTGAACAACCTGGTCTAGTGCAAGGTATTCCTGTCCATGCAGGGGCGTTGGAACAGGATGATCTGTAAGGTTACTTCCAACCAAAACTGTTCTGTGATTCCATGATGCTATGGGAATTGTGGGGTTTGGGTGCTATTGTTTTGGAATAGCTACACAGACACTCTGATAACCACCCATATCTTTGAAAATGCTTCCAACTTAACTCAGCAGAACCAAGGTTCAGGGACAATCACTTTACTCCCAGAAAAGAGCCTAACAGGAGTGGATACAATGTAATTTAAGTGAACCGAGGCCATGAATGAACACTAAAGGGAGCTTTGTTCTCAAACTGGTGCGATTCTCTTGATAAATGTGTTGGACATTGCATTTGCTTGCTGATGTTACTGTTCAAACAAAGTTTAGGTATTAGGGGGCTGTTGAAGGGTATTTTTTTTCTTGAGAGGCTTTTGGAAAAAAAATCCCAAATTTTCCACTTTTTAAATTTTCCATGGGAGGGGGTGCACCATACAGTGATGACCATCCAGAAATGTAAGCCCTTCCAGACCAAGAGGAAAAGATATCTACAGTTAAATAAATTTTACAAACATTGTTGAGAAACCAATACAGAAAGGCAAATCTATGTCCCCATCAGCCAAGATAGATGCGATTTCTTAAATTACCTGCTGCTTGGAAACTTGGGATTTAATGAAGTTCTGAATACACTGTCTGTACAATACCACATAAATGCATATACAGTTGGCACTGAGGGGCACATGTGAGAACACTTTTTGAGAGGAGCAACAGTGGACAGCCCCCAGTGGAAGCAATGAATGATGTGTTGGAAATCAAGTAACAGGGTCAATTAAAATACCTCAGCTTTAGAAAATCAAGTAATACGAGTCTACAGCTCCTGTCTGCAGTGCTGTTCTTCTCTGCTAAAATGTGATTTTAAAAAAAAAATGTGGTCTCAGTATTATTTTATGACTTTAAACATTTCGTAATGCAAGGGGAAAAAACAGCAAAGGAAATACTGAGCTGGATATCCCGCAGGTAACACTGACCCTAAATTTGTATTTGTAATGGAGATTACTGAGAAGGATAAGGAGCAAGAAGTGACAAAGTACCCATTTAGGGTTTAGGTTCTTAGGAAGCTTCCATGACACAGTATCCCTGCAACCTCTAATACACCACACTCACTTAATATCTGTGCTATATGTAAAGTTTTATAGACAAATTGCTTTTATAAATATATAGCCTGCAGTACCTCAGCATTCTTAACAGTCAGAGTGGTGGGTAGATAAGAAAAATCAAACTAGCCAAGACCTCAGATTCTACAGCTGTGAGGAGGGCTAGATGCAAGTATCAGATAAATATAAAGAACATGCAAAACAATGCCTGACGTGTAATGGAAGAGAACCAACATGGAAGGCAACATAAAGAGAAATACTTCCAAGCAGATGGCTTCTTTTAACCAGACACTTTACTAACATCTAAAAGTACAGTCTTCTAAATGAAATGATTGATACGTAGAAGCAATTTTTCTTTGAACAATTTTCTGAAAGAGCTCCTACTTGGGAATAGCACTGCTTCCCTTCACCATCACAATCTGATTTCTAGTAACATTTCACCAATCCTTCCAACTGGACATGACTTCAGCTGTAAAACTGCCCTTCATCCAAAAGTGCAGTAGAGAACCAAACGTTTCCAGGAGTCTGTTATCCCCAAGAGGAGTCTTAAAAAATGTGCAAGAACCCTCTTGCCTCTATTGTCAGCACTAGAAAATCTGTGCCTATCCCAAATAGTTAAAAGCTCTTCTGGATTTAGCTGGATATAAATCTGACCTAATATTTGGACTTGAACTGAAGGCCAAGAACTTGAGATTTATGCTAATGTCACAGATCTCATTTCTAGGCAATTTAAGTGTGCTCCACTGAAGACCATTCCTTGCACTCTTTCAGAGGCCAGAACAGTTATAGAGAAACCAAATTATTAAAGCAGCATATGTCACCAAGAACATGCACAGCAGTTCTACAAAACCTGTGCTAGCTGCCTACTGATTTCCAAGCACAGTTGAGAATGATCACACTGAAGTGTAAAGGCCTGTTCTTGCAACAAGCCTATTCTTGCTTTCCGTATGCTTTATATCTCTACCTATACATATATTCAAGATAAGATATGTGCACACACACATATAACACATACCTAAATTAATAAAATAAATAATGTAAACAGTAAGCAGACAACTCTTTTGATGACAAGGAGGACCTAAAACAAATCCTAGGAAACATACTAAAAGAAAAATCAGTTTCTTTTAAAGCTCACTGCTGGGATGTCAATTAGAAAACAAATGGCTACAAGCACAAGCAATCACTTGCAAGTCAAGTAATCTCTTACCCTGTAGTAACTTTACCACAATTTTGATGCTATGAAACTCTAATTTGCTTACTTCAAAGCCCAATCTTTGCCTCACCCCTGACCATTCTTTTTAGTCTTCTCATATTAATTCTTTATTTTAGAAATATTTACTATTTTGAATACTACATTTGCACCTCTCAGAGGAAGATGGGTATTAACACTGAAACCAATTCCTTGGAGAAACCAAAGTTTCAATATTATCACACACTCATACACATAAAATTGTATTAGATTTCATGCAGTGAATACTTTTTTTCCAGGCAGAGCTCTGAAGTTATGACTTTTATTCTCAGGGGAAAAAGGAACAGACAAGATATCTATAACCTTACAGTCTGCATGCTGTGCATGTCATGTAGCAATAAATAATTCATATTTTGACCTTATGGGATACCTTTTACTCATTGATTTCAAAGAGATTTTGCAAAGGTGGATATATGTTTTATTATCAGAAGTTTATAGATCTCAGGATGAACAGAGACATAAAATTACCTATTCAAGGTCATTTAGTAAGCCATGTGTATTTAAGTGGGTAGTATCAGGAATTCTGCCTTTTTGGTTCAGGTTGTAACTTACAGTGGCACCACGAGAACAGTCAGAGACTGCCTTAAACTTCAATTAAATCTGTGAGAAAGCATGATGGATGCTACCTCTGTAAAAATACAGAAAATCTAAATATATTCCTGGGTGAGAAAGGAGAAAAAATTACTAACTCTAGGGATGTGGTTGCAGGACAGCACAGGAGTTCTCCAGAATAATCTTATGCAAGCATTCTGGCAAGGGCACTGGATTCACAGGCAGAGCTGTCAGGATCTGCTAAACAGGGATGAAAACAAAGTTGTCTTCTTCCACAATGAGATTTTCTTGGAGATCACATCAGATATCATAATGAACCTGAAGAAAGTAGTAGCAGTTCTAGTATACTACTATAAAAATTGTATAGAGAGGTGAATAGTAGAAAACAATACATTTTAGAAAGACTGATTCTATTTCCAGCAAGTTTCCCAGGAGATACACTACCAGCATTTAAGGTATGTAAACCAGAACTAACCACATTAACTATTCTAGGAAACACTTTTTTATTTTCATTTGCTAAAAAATGGTGTTTCCCCTTATGTTAATAATTAACTCTAACTTCTGAAAAATATTTTAAATAAAAAATAAATATGCAGAAAGCTTTGTACAGAAAACAACTCCAAACTGATACATAAACATGAGAACATTTGTGAGAATGTAGCGCTGGGAAGACAGTTTGTTAACTAACACCAGAGCAATAATGCTTTGGATTAAACACTTAAGTCTTGCAATTCTCTGAACTGCCTTACCTGACATTAGGTACAGGAGTCCATTCATGGCCTTAACTGCAAAGATTGTGTGCAAATGCCTTCTTGAAGTAAGCTCAGAATGTTTTTTACTTTTCACGATGGAGTTCTTATGCTGTCTCAGACTGCTGAGAACTTAGAAGCATGTAACATGCAGAAATTATCTGTTCAGCTGCCCTCTGGAGTGCAGCAGTAGTAGGACCCAAGGTCCTTATGTGTTAGCCAAGAAAGATAACAAAAAATAAGCCTTGGGTTGTTTCTTTGTTTTGCTTGTGTTTGTTTCTTTTTCCCCAAAGAAAGAAGGTACTATAATCTGCCACAGAGAGAGCTTACTCTGTTCTAATAACATTATGTTTAAACAAACCAAAGATTTATATTTTACAGGGGGAAAAATTATCACCACTGTTATCACCACTGGCTTATAACAATCGGTAGCAAAACACTATTTCATAAAAGGTCAGCACTTTAAAGCTAGATTTAACTAACACCACCACTGAAATGTTTCCTTTACAGAAAATTAGGTCTTAAAAAGAAAAAAGAAATCACAAAAAACACACACTCCTTATTTTGTATGTACTAAAATGAGGTAAACCCAAAACTTAGTTACTAGCAAATCAAACTACCATCGTGGGGAGAAAAAACCCCATCCTGATTTGTCTATGGGTTCAGAATGAAATGGAGTTTAAAGACATACAGAAAGCACTAAGAAAAGACAGATTTGCCAGAATTTTCCTGGGATTAATTAAAGGGGAATCATTTTAAATCCTTCCCTTCTTCCCAAACTGCTCCAAGCTGAATTTACTCCATTTAGGTAACAAATGCAAAGTAGGCAGGAAGGCATATAGTATTTTCCAATCAGAAAAGCAATCTGGTTTAGAGAAGAGAATGTTTTAAGCTTTCAAAATACAAAACCATTCAGAAGACCAAACAAAATACAATCCTCAATTCCTCTGTGCACACGGAGTCCTTCAGACAGACAACAAAATGTGCCCCTCATGAATAATTTCCTGCACAAGATTTACAAGAAACCCTAAAAAGTCTTGATGTTCATGGCCAACTGCAAAATAATTTGATGTAACGGAGAGGATAAGTAATGATTGTCTGATTCCCTTACACTACTGTAAACAGGAGTATCAGCACTGAGGACTGGGATAAACACAAGCCTCCATGCAAAAGGTGAGGGACAATTACCACACACTGTGTGCACGTGTTTCATCACAGTTCGCCCCGTACCTTCTACATATTTAAGCTCCTTACCTTTTTTTCACTGCTACTTTCACCACCTGTGCTTAAGCAGAAATTATTATAAGCTTATTATCTGTAAGTGGTCACGTCTACAAACATGGGAAGGGTTGGTGCTTGGTGCCAATCAGCTTTCACTAATCTGCACCCTACCAGTGATCCCACTGCTCCTCAGGATTGACTGTCAAGAGGTCAAAGTCATTCCCTGAGCCAACAGAGGCATAAATGTCATGTTCCTGTCTCCCTCTCTTCTGCTGAAGGCATATATCGACCTAACACCCATGTCTTATGGAAAAGGAACGTGTCTAGTTACTTCTTTGACTTTGAAGGTATTTGTTATGTCACCAACATTGTGCAAAGCCAGTGATCCTCACAGCTTAGGTGAGGAAAGAGAAAATCTCTCTCAGGAGATCACACACCTCGGGAATGGAGATCTGCTGAGTTCCTCACTCATTTACAAATGAAGAGAATCAAATTCAACACTTTCTTGTAATAAATATTTCACCTTAATTTTAATACTTTCCATGGGAAAAAAAAAAACAAACCCAAACACCTAAATCTAAACCTTGTCTACGCTTCCACTAGCAACTTAAATGTATCAAGAAAAAAGGTTCTTTTAGCTAGATCAGTATGGGCAAATTACTACTTTTATCCTCCAATTACACAGCCAGCACTTAGCTTGGTGAGCAGCATGAAAATAGCTGTGTTATACTACATACTATAACTATATTCTATGCATTACTTTATTTGTAATGATTATACAATGGTTTATTGACAACTTAAAAACTTCTCAATATCCAAAATACTCTTGTGACAAGAGCTCCCTTGCAGAAACCTAAATATTACTGGAATGGCTGTGATGATGCCCTCCTGCCACAGTAATTTCAAGCCAGGGTTAAACCAGGTAAATACTGACACAGGTGAGCAATACCTCAATATAGGACAACAAGGAAAGATCCCACCAGGTTTGGAAAGTTGGCTTCTGGTGGCAGGAAAAGCCCACTTTACTCGAATCTGTATGCAAGGTGGGGTCTAAGAAATGACAGCTTTTGTCAGTTACTCTTTCAGAGTACATACAAAGGAAAATTAAATTAGGTATTCAGATAACTAAAAGGAAACTAAGCTTACCCTTATTGCTCACAGGCATTTCACCTACTTACCAAAGGGTAGATAAGAACTTTTTGTGCCACTCATAATGGAAACCTTCGTACTCAGCTTTGAGCAATACTAGAAGAGTCATTTTAACTATTTTATTTCCAGAAATTATTAGGAAATATGAGCATATGACTTACACTATGGCAAGAAATAATGATCAGAATGAAAAGAAGAATATGCAGGCATTGTAAAACCTGCAGGTGACTGTTACAGGTTTAATATACCCCCCCAGTTTGGTTGATGTGTTAATACGTTGTACATTTTAAAGCAGCACACTGGGTATTCATCAGGTAACTATAATTGTCGAGGATATTTCAGGTACTGGAATACAAAACTAGTTATTTACATAATAGCTGTGAAAATTGCACATCCTTCAATTAGATTTCTATTTTAATCAGTGAAACTGTGGGAATAATCCCATAATATTTCAGTAATGTTTCAATAATAACATTTCAGTAATAATGTTTCAATACCTTTTTATACTTCAAAAAGAGCAAGAATATAACTAGACAAAATTCAGAATATTCTGGTTCTGAAAATTACTTTCTTTCCCAAGTATGAAACCCACCTCTTTAATTCATTTCCCTTTCTACTTCATATATTAATAATAATCTTTTTCTATAGAGTTGTTTTTGGTTTTTTGCATTTTGCAAGTTCAACAAATTCAGAATACCTCTACGAAGTTTGTACTTATGAGGCAGAGAGATGACAATAACTATTTTAACCCCTATTTTCAGGTGGAATAGCTGTCATGCAAAGAAGCCCCAATTCATTAAAGTCACGAACACAACAGACAACCACCTCCACTGAAAAATCATGCTTCTACCTTTAGGTTAAGGTTACTCAATTAATAAAGTCTGTGGGGTAACCCTGCCAACCCACAATCTCGGGCAGAGGCCACTGTAATTTCCCCAGCCCAAGCTCCCCAGGGAGCACAGGGAAGCACTGTGGCCATGAGCCCCCTCTGAAGAACTGGGACAGAACAGGTCCAGACAAATTTTGAGTGCAACTCAAACCTGGCAATCTGAAAGCTGCTCATCTGTAAAAGAAGGGAATGCACCAGTAGGATTTTTAACTGACCTAAAGTTAGTTTTGGTGGTGGGGTTTTTTTGTGTATGAGGGGGGTTATAAAACTGTAGAAGGAATTAATCTAGGACAGTGTGTGCAGTTTGACATTTGAGGAGAGTAGTTTTCATTTCACTGTATTTCAGCAACCAGAAAAGTTTTGAAATCTTGTGTGACCAGATCAAACTCATGTAGTAGCAGTCAGTGAGCCATTTAAGTGCCTTAAAGCTTGCAGCAGCAGCTCTTTGCTGCAGGTACAGGCATGGCTAAAATGAACACAATTCATCTCCAAAAAGAAATGGAATTACACCCAGCAGTCTATGTGCAGTGCAAGCTTCAGCATGATTTAAAAGGAAAAAAAAAAAGCAAACCCAACCAACCACACTTTATCAGCATTTGAAAATTCTCCTTTTCTCCAAAGAGCATTTTCCAGTATCTTATTCAGCTTACTACCATATGCTTGCAATTTCTACTCTGCAAAGAAGTCATTCTAAAAAACCAAAGGAAAATTTTTGTGAACCACAAATATAATAAAATAACCCCCTCCATGAAATGGTCTAAAAAGCTTGGATTGCTTCTGCTCCACCTCCCCACATCTGGCACTCGCATCAGATTACAGGCCAGAAGGCAATGCAGAGAGACAGAAAGGGAGATAGTGGCTGGATCATAACTAGAAGGAAGCACGCCTTCTAGAACTCACTCTTTTCCCAAATGCCCATATGGCAAAGCGTGATTGGGAAAAAAAAAAAAAAACAACAAACTGGGGGAGAAGTCTGCACACGTACATACACAAAACACACAAACATCTGAAAGGCAGTGTATTATACAAAATATGCTCAGATGACTTCAGAACTATCACTCTGTGCCAAAACTGCAACTGGGCTTCTGCTTTTGTAACTGACAAAATTTACAGGAAATGGGCAATCATTGGTTTCTAATTCACAACACTTTCACTTCTAATTTGCCATGTATTTCATAGGCATAACAAAACCAAAAGCCACTGAATTATCTAAATGCCACAGTACTGTGAAATAATATTGATTGGTCTTTTTGAAGTTTAAATTTTGCAAACTTAAAACTCAACCAGGAAGATGCACAAATCTACACAAGGATCCAAGGAGCTGGTTGCAAGTGCTGTTTCTCAGACCTCTCTCTGAAACCACGTTCTCCTCATCCCTTCAAGCCCACATCAGCAGCACAACAGCATAAAAACTTTCACTGAGTCTTTCAGGCGTAGCAATAAATCTACTGCAGTCTGAATTATTGAAATTATTCAGACTGTTCAAATGATTTTTTTGTTCCAAATGGACTTGGCACGCTGGTCAGGAACTCGTCGACTCGAACACGAGCAACAAAAGTGGAATTCTTCTTGCTAAGCTAATTGATGGCCCTACAAAAACAAAAAGCAACTGCATATTCAAAACTTTCAAAGACGCACTGTATTAGAGTTGCAGAGGGCCTTCCCCTCAGTGCCTGCTGTAATATGATCGTAATTGCTGTGAAAGGGCGAGAGACCGACTATACGTTAAATCCTGCCATCTGTAGGTGCTTTACACAGTTCCATTTGCTGCTGCCGGGTCAAAAGTTTACCCTATTTTCGCTTGCTCATAACCAATCACACAAGTCTCTGCTATGCGTAATCTTTGACCTACTCTCAAAGCAATTTTTGTATTATAGAGTCATATGATTACACTGAAAAAACCCACACATTTTATTAAGAATACACTTCTTGTTGGTTAGCTTTATAATTATTATTATTTCCATATTCAGTAAGCGTACTGTACCGACCTTGTTCTTCCCAGTTAACTCCCTTGGAGCACAATCACAGAGCCATGAATTCTCCAGCATTTCTGGCTAGTTGCAATCCAGAACCACATGCAAAACAGAGCTGGAAAGCATTCACAGTATCTGTCCTTTTAAAAGTAAGGGGAAAGAACTGCTCAATTTGCACTAATACAGAGAGAAGACGCTCTGTAAACACTTGAATTAATGTTCACAGTGAAAATGAAAAATGTTTCTGAAAATCAAGATTGTCAAAAGAATATCCCTATATACTTACCCTAAAAATTAAATATGCAAAAATATACTGCATGGAAACATTTATGCTACTGATATTAATATTATTAAATATCAAGGGAACAAGTAGATCCATGAACAACAGAATTAATTAAGCCTCATCTCCCACAGATTTATACCTCCTGGTTGGTTGACTTTGGTGTCTAGAAAGGTGAAAGCTTTGAAGGAAGTTTTTCCCACAGCTGGGACATTTGTTTAAAGCTGCTCTTTTCCTATCACTAGGATTCCCAGACAACTAGTAAGATTATTTCATGCTGTAACCTTTCCTTCTGTCAGGGCACCTTTAGGTGGTTCCACCTATACTCAGTTACTTATTTGCACAAAATTTGTGGGATCTGAATTTCAAGATCTCCACTGTGCCAAAAAACATGATCAAAATCAGCAGTAGGTTCAAAAGATGAGGGAAGTTGAAGGGACATGTGGGCATCTACACATATGCACAGTGTGACCTCCTAAGCCTTTTTTCTATAGGAAAAGAGGCTAAAACTAAAGGACAATATTTGACCTTCTTACTATTTCACAGAAATATAACTTAGAAGGACCCAGCTAAACAGCTGGCTATACTAACAGATCACCTAAAAGTAATACTGCAATATTTAAATCCATGTTGTACACTTTGCTAGACAGCTTTTAAAGAAAAACAGACACACAGGCCCATTTAACTTGCAATAGGAGATAGAAAGAGATACTTTTCCACAGGTATGTATTTTACTGTAATCTATGAATTGTGATAGATTTGTGATGTTTTAAATTATTTTTAATCTAGCACTTATACAAGTGTGTTCAGCCTTCAAGAATATAAACACAAGTCAGCACTTGCATGAACAGTTACATTGCTCCATTTCACATTTGACTCTTAGTTGCTAAACCTTTCGTAAATGTAACAAGAGAACATAAACCAGCCCTTGCCACTGTGATCAGTGGAGTAATATAAACCAGAGAATAATCAATCAAACAACAGCATTAAACCACTTCTAGTCAGGTAATAAAATATGTTCACATACAAAATTCTAATAGTTATGAAGTCAAATCATTTACTAAGAGACAGAATAAATATTACCCCAAATAAATACATCAAGGTGTAGATTTTAAGGCAACACCAGTCTGCCATCTCACCTCTTTGGTACAGCAAAGGGCAGAGGACTTAGCAACTCTTACAGCAAAGATCAAGACCTCAGATGTGCAAGTACATCCCTCTAGAATGCTATACATGAAGTCTCACATTACTTCCATAAACTGAGATGTTTGGAAAACAGAAAAAGCTACTGATAATGTTTCTCTTCTCATAGAGAAGTAAATTAAAACCAAAGTAAAACAGAAATCAATATTTTAAAGGAATGACAGAGGTTTCTCTAACTGGGAAACAAGTTGGTATATGCCAGACATCAGCTATTAGATATTAGACAAAATTCTATACAACCAGATGTCTATTATACATATTCTATACATAAATATAAAAAAGAAATAAACTGTGGGCACAGACACACACAGCATTCAGACATCTGTTAACAGAACTGATAACACCTATGATCCAGGCCAGGAACAAGTGAGTAGTCTTTCGCCCAGGGGAAAGCAAGATGGATGCTGTTACAGGAAACCTACTCCACTCAGCTTATCAGCAGCTAAATGAACACTGGAAAAAAAACAGTATAAAAGAAGAAACAAAGAAAAGGCAGCAGAACTGACTCTTAAGAACACAAAGAGGTAGGCTGAAGGTACCCAAAGGTTTCCACAACATGTCTCAACACAGGGACATTTTTCACCTTGGTAGAAAAGTCTGATCTAGAGCAGAGCTCAAATAACTGGAGCAACAAGTCATCAAGACATCAAAAGACTGAAAAAGTGAAGTTGAGAATTCAGGAAACCTGACTCAAACCCCAGTGTGATCCAGTAGCATGGAAGTACCATAAAGCCACTCAGTGTTTAACATCTTTTCTAATTTTTCTACAATGCAAAAAGTGATTTTAGAAAGTTTGCAACTGACCATGAATTTATATAACTCTTTATATTACTGGGGTAAGTTGGATAGTTCAACACCAGTCTTGGTAATGAGGTTAGCTGACTCATGTGGGCCCCATTCCTGATAAGGAGAAACAATCTGCTCCCAGCAAAGAGATTTTTCATGCTAGAGCCAGAAACTTTAGAGGAACGTGATGAGGCTCAGGAGAATTTACAAGTACCAGGATTTTATGTAGGTCCACAGAGCAATGACATGAGGGATCTGTAATGCAGAACTTTTTCTTTCAGTTTTATTAAAGTACAACAATTCTGCTGTACAATTAGAGACCAGGCAAATTGCAGTAACTCCTTACAACAACGCATATATTTCTGTTCGACTGTATTGCAATTAGGCAATCCAGATTATTTGTATAAATACACATACACAAAAGTAACAAGTTTCTTCTACCATCAGCTGAGTGATTATAGTAAACTGAGATCTTAAAGATACCATCCAATTTGCACATGTTTTTTCTACTTTTTCATTTTCACCTGATCCATTTTCATTAGTACAAGAGCCTAATGATTTCCTGGGTGTAAAAATTCTTAAAACAATCAATCTGAAAAAAATACAAAATTAAAAAAACTATAAATCATATAAAAATCTAAATCTTAATTTAGTATTTAACCTTACGATGACAAAAACACATAAACAAGTGTGGAGACAATTGTCAGAAGCACTTGCTTCGGGTGATCTGCACAGATTAAAAAGGTATTCCGGGTTCTTATGGAATGGATATGCGTATTATCTCAGATTAATAAAAATTTTATAGACTACCACTGCTTGACAGTGAAGAGTACACATACAATTTTACACATTTTATTAACATTATTATTGTTTCTTATATATACAAAGCTTTCAATCTTCCCATATTATTTTCAGGTTTAGTAGTTACAGTCTGAAATTAATCCTGCAGTTCTCCTAAAAGGAAATATAAAACTATAATATCAAAATCCACTCAAAAATTAGCATTTGACTTCTCAAATGGCAGTTAGAAGTTTGAATCTGAATTCCTTCATATGCAAATAAGGTGCTTTTTATAAGGCATATGGGCTTGTAATTGATAAGGGCATTTTTAATGAAGTGTTTTAAAGGATGTGGTTTTCTATTAGAAGAGGTCACTTATTACAAGGAGTTGGCAATTCTGCTTCAGTGGTTGGATGCAGAACCTCCCACCAGCTAATTCTCACAGACCTCACTTCCTAGTCCTTGGGGTAGTCACCAACCTGGCCAGCCTGCACATGCTACAAGTAGCCATCCTAGAAATATTATCAAGATGTTATCACGGAAACAAAGCCGGACCACGGGAGAGGGAGACTCCTCCAGTCCCTCAGAGCCAGTCCTCTAAACTGGATTGTGGCAAGCCTCCAATGCAGTCCAGTTGCTGGGCAGCATTTGCTGCAGCAAAGCTGCTCTCCATCTCCTTTGGTAAAAAGCAGAGCAGATGGAAATTTCCTGTAGGCTGGTCTTGGCCCAGAGAGCACTGTTTGGACGATCCTCCTCCACGAATAAGAGCAATCCATTCATTGCGACAAACTGACTGGCCCTGCTGTCCTCTTTTACAACACAGCTCGGTCCAATCCCTTCAGCCAGTGATAGAACACAGTGCAATGTGAGCCCATTTCAGCGCCTGTGCCTGGCCAGGAACGAAGCCACGAAGGAAAATATGGCCATGTCACGCTAAGCAAAGAAACACATGAGTAACTCTGGCAAGCACCTAAGATAAGGCTTTTCTGAATGACTGGAGGTAATGTTATATTGATGTTATGATAAATTATTACCTACAGACACAGAGCAAGCAGACACAGCAGCAGAAGCTATGCAACCATCCTCTTCAGAGTGGCAGCTATATGTTCTCTTAACACCATTGGAAGATAGGAATAGAAAAGAAATCCTTTGTACAATTAAAAATGTTATAAATGTGTTGTTTCCTGGAAGTTTCCAAATTTTACTTAGAATGAAAGAAACACTTCAATATATGTAACAACCACGGAATTTCTACAAAATTCAAAGGATTTCTCACTTTCTTTGGTCTTCCCTTGTCTGTCCTGCTGCATCATAGCTAAAACACTAAAGAGCTCAAAGCAGAGCTCTGTCCTGATTTCTGATCCCTTTGGAATCAGTGGTGTACATATTTTGTTTGTTACACAGAGGCTGTTAAGACTGCTTTTCAAAACTCCATTCAAACATGAGTCAAGGTTCTAGTCATTGATGTAGCTTTTCTGGTTTTTCCAGTGACAACAAAGTGGGTTTGCCAGCTATTCCTGATGAAATGAAAACCTTGGGACAGGATGAAATAGTCCTTTTAAGGCAAAAAGACAAAAGATGGTCACTATGAATTTATGAATTTATTTATTCCACCTATTTATCTGGTAGTTGAAGAGGAAAGCTAGGAAAGGGAAGGGAAATATTCTATATTATGTTCAGGACAGAGGAATCTTTGTTGAGCTCTGCCTGAAGTTTTCTCACAGGGCTTTGCAAAATGCAGTGCCACCTTTCACATGAAGAAAAGGTGCACTCTCAGTCACTGTATGCAGCCAGCTTCATTTTCTGCAGTGCCTCCATGTACAAAACCTTCTGGGTGAGCAAACTTTCCCTGGAAAGGTTCCTCAATGGCCCTTTCCAGCAAGCAGAGTACATAGGGAATATTCAGTAGGTATTTGCTGTTCAAGTGCATGATATCAGCAGAGACAGAGTGTGACAAGCCTTGTCTGGATGAAAAGTTAGGGCTCTCCTCAAAGGCTCCCCAGGCAGCCTAAAGCATATTTAAACCAACCCGAACAGGAACAGAAGAGGAACTCTTTCTTATCCTTTTGTACTCATGCTTTTCTGTCACACTAAGTGCATGAGTAGAGTCAAAGGCAGGACGGGTGAATTAACTCAGAAAAAAGCTGTCCAAAAAAGCTGAGCAATCAGTCCTCAAAAAATTAATGATAAAAGACTTTGAATAAAGCCAATTTGTAATGGAATGTAAGAAGGGAAGTCCCTAAAGAGAAAAACTGTCTACCAGCTCTGCAGCAGGTTTTGCTGCCCCATGCAGTTTACCATGGCAAGACGCCAACTTGGCAAGACTCGCTCTTCTCCAAGGAGCCTGGCAGGGTGCCAGCCACACTCACAGGTCCCATTGCTGCTGCCAAGCTCAAGGGGCAACTGAAGACCCTCTTCTGTGAATCTGCAGATCTGGTTATGACTGGGGATATTTGTGTTTCAAAATGTTCTTAACCAAATCAAGTTCCCTCTGTGTTTATACAGTGACTGAACAGGCGAAACAGAATACTTAACCCAGCTAGAGAAATGACCCACAGATTGTTAATTATATGGCTATTTGCACTTTGACTGGAAGAGGAAGTGAGCTGGTTATAACTACTTTGGGCTTTACTCCTGCAACTGCATTGAAACTACATTTATGACAGCTGAAACTATGCAATTTTATATAAATGTAGGCGCTTCCTGTTTTTGAAACAAGTCGTGGTCTGCTTGCCCTTACCTCACAGTAACGTCACTGGAACCAGAACGGGTTAAATGTGCTCAGTTTTACTGACTTTATGATCTTATTTTGCTAATTATTTCTAAATGTGTTGATAAAATGCCTATTTTGGACTACTGCTGACAAGCATTATCTACTCCTAGGACCAAGCTGTACTCTTTAGGCATTAGGAAACATATGTTTTTCATGTGTGGGACTGAAATGCCCAGCTATCACTGGGGCGTGCTCCGGCCCTGGTGACGTGGTCATGGTCACTCTCAGATGAGGAGGCAGGTGTGTCACACACCCCAGGCAGGCAGGCTGCACTCTGAACTACACATGCAGGCAGACCTAACTTTTTCCATTCAATATGCAGTATTTCAAGTAATTTGTAATAGCAGTTTTATTATTTTACACAGTGTAGAGTGCATTCTTCATTGTGGCAAGTGTATGTTTAATTTTATAAACACTGAGTGTGGGGAGTAACCATGGCCTTACTGGCATAAATTGAAGAAAATCACAATTTGAGTAGAAGATAATTTTGAAAAAATTATTTAACAACCCTAATAGGCAGGAGCATGTTTCCTGTCTTTTTCTCTCATTTTTCTTATTTATGCTAATTAGAACTCACAAACCAAACTTCTGCAAGGAGTACAATTATGTAAATCAGCCCTCTTGCTTTTCCAGTACAGTCATTTTCCTACAAGATTACAGAAGGAAGACTGATCCTACTGTTCAACCGGAAAGCAAATGGATATCCAGTAATTCCTGATGATAAAATGTGATAATTCTTACCAAGAAAACCCACACACACCCCATTTAACTTACAGTGTTTTCCTCCAGATTTAGTTCAGGACATACTGCTTGAGAGTCAGGTATCCCTATAAATGCAAGATATTTACAGCCAAGATAGCCAAAATCCTTAACAGAGAGAAGAGGCAGCATTTCTACCACCTCTGTTTTGCTCTCCAAGACCACAAGCTCTTATTTCAGACCATTAGACCCCACCCTTTAGCTTTAAGAACTCACCAGCTTCATAGGGCTAACAGAGTGAACAATTACAGACCTCTTAGTCTCAAGCTGTAAGAAGATTAAACAAAAATTCAGTTTAAAAGTCCTAGTGCAAAAACCTTCAACTAGAGGAAACACTAATGCTAAAATTTCAAATTCAATTACACCTGATTGATTGATTTCTCTCTATTTAACTTTAAAAGTAAACACAGTATACAGTCAAGCTCAGGCGTTTCTTAAAAACACTTCCCTTGGTTGCCTTCTCAATCAAGGCATGGTTTTGAAAGCAACTTATACAAGAGGCTGGCCCTGCCACCCCTCTCTTCCAGGCCATCTTCAGCAGAGACATTTGTCCAACAGAAGTTCAAGCAGGTCAAGAGCCAGCCCAGTGACTCAACCAAAAATGCAGCGAGCTGACCTCTGGTTTGGCTCCCTGAGCCAGCTCAGCCCAGAGCTGTGTTTGCAGCAGCACGGGCACAAGGGAGAGGGGGTGACATCTCAGCACAGAGGGTGCAAGCCACACGTCTGGAGCTGTCAGACCAACACTAGCTGCCATGATGCCATCTCCACAAACACTGGCCCCATGTTCAGCCCCGAACCTCCAAACAAGAGAGGACACAAAAATCCAATTCATGGTGTCCATCTCAAGCTGCCCAGAGTAAAGAGACTCACTGAGCTACAAAGTCTCCACTCATCTTCTGACTTTTTTTTTACTGAAGCTTACTGTTTCTACATAGAAGAGCTCAAGTCCAGATCTTTTCAAACTTATTTCCCAAAGTAATGTGAGCATTTCTAATAAGGAAAAGGAAAAAAGGACTTAATGAAGGCAACCCAGATTAGCTAAATGACACATCATAATGGAACAATTCTGCTGTTAAAGACCATGCAGATGTTATGATGGAGGCAAAGAAAGCCTTTCTTTAGCTACAGCACAGCTGCTGCATACAACTTCAAAAAGACTTGGCACAGGATTTCAGCCACAAAACTTTCCCCTCACTTCATTTCATGAGCGTCATCTGCAGCTTCAGTGAGCTGCACCAAGGACAAAACTGACACGTGGGGAGTCTGCAACATCTTAGCAGCACTGGGGCAGCTTTTTGCACTGCCACTCCTCACATGCACACTCAGAAAACTTGACTATACATCTCCACTTCTCCTCAGCCCAGCAATCTCTCAAAAGCAATGACATCCCATGCTACTGTCCCTCCTGTTTATACCACCATTATCTTCTACTTTAAAGAAGACAAACAAATTATTACATAATTAACAAATATTACAGCTTAAAAACCACCTGTAATAAACAGATAATTTCCTTCACATTTTAGGTAACATTAGAAAGTATTACCAACTTCCATTCACATCCCTCATACACTAAGCTACTCAAAATAGACACCCTGACCACAAAGCTGAAAATGTCATAGCTTACAACCACATTGAATGTACATGCTTAATGCCAGTCTTGTATTTTCTGTGTAATGTATTTACCGCAAAGAAAGTATACATTCACTGTCTAAATTCAAAGTTCAGCTTTGCCCTTTAAGTATGTCAAAGTATTACAGCCAGTTATAGGTAGTACATAGGAAGAACTTGCATTGATTTTATAATATTTAAGACAAAAAGTAAAGCACACAGAACTTAAGGTGATCTGCATTACATTTGTGATTTCCTTTCAGTGATGGTAGTGTTAGGAGATGTACATGAGAATTTAAACTGCTTTAAGATGCATGTATGTGTATGAGATCAAATTAAAACATTTCTGACACATGGGAACAAAATCTTGGAAAAACTGTATTTAATTTCTCCCTTTTTTCTTCTCTTATTATTCATATGACATCAGCTTGTTGACTCTATGGCATTCTTAGGCATCTACCTTATGGAAGCCATAAACTGCTCTGACACCTAGAATATTTTTCTCATAACTGCAAAGCTACAATGAATTAGTCCAAATGAGAAAACAGCAATAGCAGCAACTAAGACCTTATTAATATTTAAACTTCAAAAGCAAAACAGACTAGAAAAAATGGAAAAATTAAGAAATAGAAATAGAAATCTATATTCTATTCTTGAAACTGGAAGAGCATTTTTTCTAAAACTGCTCAACTACTTCACTACCGAGAACTTGATACAAAGCTGGAAACCCACAACTTTAAAGACTATTAGTAATACTGATTAAAAACAGTGAAGGAGACTCATTAAACCAAAGGCAAATCTTGAAATACTAGAAACATTAACCACAGTATTACTGTATTCATAAAAACAAAACATTTCAACATGACCTACTTTAATAATAGTAAAAAAAAGTAAAGAATATGGGCTCTAACCCCCTTACTCTACTGATCTTATAAAACACCATCTACTTTTCAGAATTAGCAACAGGCTCATGAAATTGAACCAATTTGTTCAACAGATGTTTCAGTTGACTCAGGGAAATTTTACTTTCCTATTGTAGAAATAGAGTGAGCTGGGTAAAATTCCACTCTTATTAGCAGTAATCGAAGTATATTAATTCATAATTAGCTGCCATTTCCACTCCCTCTTTCTTTGACATAACAGAAAACATTTTCCACACCGGATTAGATGTGACACTGAAAATAAAGTAGGTGCATTGATAAAAACAAAGTCACCCTCCTCCTCTCCCCTCCCGCCCCCCGTTTTATGGGATACAGCAGTTTTTATTTTCCTTGGCGCTCTTCTCTCACATTAGCTGATAATCTCCCCATGTAGCTGTGCCAGTGCCTGCCCTGCAGGCCCGCAACACCCCTGCTGTTCCAGTCCCGTGCTTTCCTCCAGCGGGCTCTGCAAATGGTGAGATCCTTTCGTAACGCGTGCTATTGCATCAGTCTAATTGCAACAGAACTCTCAACACTCTAGGTAAAGCAAATAATTTCATTTTTAACTTCTGCTCATAAAATACTGATTGTTTCCCTGCCGCCCCCAACGCCCTTTATTGTTTATTTTCAAAGATTTAAAGAAAGACTTGCACATTGCACAGCAGTAGTCAAACAAAAATACCTCATGTTTTCTTAGAAAGCAGCACTTAAAAATATTGCTCAACACCTAAATCATTAGTGCAGCCTTTCACAGAGCTGCATGCAGTAGATCCCCTGTGAACAGGCTGGAAGGGATAAGTACATTCTTACTCTGTGTATTTAATATAATATTCAGCCATTATAAAAGCTTCATAGTTTTTTACTCTCTCCCTCTCTTCCCTGCAATAGGGAGTAACAACTTATCTGGCAAACACACTCACTATGTTTTTAGGCACTGAAAACTTGGTTAATTCATAAAATCTGATCTAATGTTAGATATTTTGCATTTAGGTTAGCTAAGCTGAAACAATATTTAGCTTAACCATGCCTTGGCCAAAATTCTCTGTTATCTACTGATTACAGCAGCATTGTAGCTAGCTATGGACATCACACTGGGAAAATACAAACCCCATGCCTGAGGAAATGCAGATGAAATTCTGACTCCACGCCATTCTGATAGTGGACAGTACAAACACTGTCTACTTAGTATCTGATACAATAAGCAGGCACAAGTCATGTGACTACAATAAATGAAGAATTTATGTGTAATATTTATTTTCTGCACATATATTATCTGAGTTGACATCATCAAAAAATGCTGTGCTTCTTGAACCCCAAATCATCTGTGTGATACAAATGTCTGCACTAAACTAATCTCTAGATGCGAGCACTCACAAGAGGAAATACCAGAAGCTAAGTCTCTGAAAACCTCAACGTTGCCTTTGTTTGCTTTTGTGGCATGGCATACGTCACAGTTATGTCACACCATTTCCATAGCACCTCTGCACCCTTCAAAAAATTACAAAATTACCACTAATCAAAACAATAATCTGTTTAACTCTTGGCAGTTGGAGTATTGTCCTATGCCTGATTTACTGCACACTACTCAAACTTTTTTTGGAAGATAGAACAAGTGATTTCTTTGTGAATTCAATGGTGCAGCTGAGTGCTCCATCAACATAATGGTTAGTCCTACCCTTACCCTGTTGCTCCTAATTTAGAATAACTGTGGTATTCCTAGCTTCCTAACTAAAGCAGTGACAGCTTTAAGGTCAAAATGATTCTCCACTTCTGAAGACAACTTTGTCTCCAGTTTGGCATAACTCAGACCTAATTTTTTCACAGCACTTAGCATTACATTGTGCTTTATATAGCACTTTCAAACCTCAGGCCCCACTGCCTCACCCCCAGTTACCAGTGGTCAGTACTTTTCCAAGTAAGATCCAAAGATTTCAAGTCATCCAGAAGAAAGCAAGACACAAAGTTAGTAAAGACATGAGAAAAGCCAGGATTGAGCACCTTACCTAGCATCACCTAGGAAGTCTGCAGCACAGCCAGGAAGGGAGTCCCGCTTGCCAGGGCAGCATGCAGCTGCACAGAGCACCAGAATGGCTCCTGCCTTCTGCAATCCCCTGCCTCGTCCACCACACACGTCCTGACTTCTGCTGGAAGTGAGGCAGGGGTACTCCAGAGAACAGCCTTCTCCAAGGCATCAACCAGATTCATTCCCACAGCAAGTCCATCCTGTGCGTGGAATGGAGCGGGGATCCTACAGGAAAAAGAACAGCACATCAGCATGTGATTTAATACCATCAAATTGAAGGGCTCCCTCACAAGGGGACAAACAAAAGAGATTTGCAAAGATAAGCTCAGTTTTGACAATCCTTGACTTGGACACTGCCACACAGGAAAAATGTTTGTTTTCACTACTTCTAGAAATAAGAAATTGAGACATCAGACATTGTCACACTGACACCTACAAAAAGCAGCAGTTGGGTTGAAATCTTTAGATGTACTGTGCAGCTTTTGTGGGAAAGTAACAGTAAATTGGCTGCAAATGTGAAATGATTCTCTGCATGGAAATTAGCCATAGGTGATGGTTCAAAACATTCTCAAGGAGCTGCTACTGAAATCAAAGACTGTTTACTTAATATTCAAGATCTCTGGACCTTCCAGGACAAACTTCTCTGCCTGTTTTCCTCAAGCCTCTGGTCCATGTTGATTCCAGTCCTGGTCCTTCTTCATTCCTCCCTTCAGCACCCCTGCCAAGTGTCTCCTTACCCTGGTCCCCAAGGGTTTTCATCTCTCCCAGCTCAATCACTTCCAGGCTTGGCTAGCAGTGCCATGCTCTCCCCCTGACTCTCCCTTCTTCCTTCATTCCCCAATATTAACTCTCACTCTCCTGCCGGGTCTGCCTCCCCTGTTCACAGCCTAGGGCATTTTGGGGCCAGGACCACACCGGAGTCCCATGCATTCCATTGACCCATGGGCTTGCTTCGAGCTCTCAGGCACTGGGGTACAAACCCAGCCTCCCCCTCCTCTTCCTGGCCACACAGCTCTCATGTGCCCAAGACACCCTGCAAGATCTGTCATTTCTTTAAAAAGTTATAGATTGTTTCAATCTGAGAATTTTGCAGTGCTGACAAAGGCAAAGCTGTGTCTCGAAATCTACTCTTCTTCCCCAGTGCCCATCACTAGTGCTTCCCACACTCTAACTCCTAGTCTCTGTTTCAAAGGGAGGGACACGGAGCATTTCCAAAAAAAAATTAGGTTTCTTTGTGTGGTTTGTTTGTAGGTTTTTTTATAATCTACAATCAGAAACAACTTTTTCCACACATGCTCACAGATAGCTAAATTATTTTGGCAGCAAAAAGAAATAAAGCTGGAGGCAACTGCTTAGCCCCAAAGGCTAACATTTTGTAAAGTTGTAAAAAACTCCAAGGAGCATCCTATACTGGGAAGCACCAGGAAGCCTTCCGTACTGCAAATCCTGGCACTTTCAGCCCTTAACAGCTTAACTCATTCAGCTCACTGAAACAAGAACTGTGCAAATCTTAACACCTGAGTGGTCAAACTGAGGAGTAGAAGCTGTGGGTGCACAGTGCTGGAGTGAAGCCCATGCCATGGAAGCCTTGACCACCAGTTTTGTTGCATGCCTACAAGCAATGTAGAAACAGCATCATCAGACGGCACACAATCCAGCCGGCTTTTCTTCAGATGTTCTCATCCCAGAGGTACCAACGATTGCCTGAAAAGCTACAGCTGCTCAAAAAATACTTCTAGGCCATGAAGACCTGAAGTAAAATGGGTTAGCTTAATTCCTGATGAAGGTCACACACAGCTAACAGAGTTAATTTAAGCAAATCCATTTCACTTTACATTTGCAGTAAATTAGGAGCAGCCCAGGATCAGTTACAAAGGCGAAGGGTAACTTTACACAATACTATTGCTACCTGCCACTGCCTGGAGTGGGAATAGCCTTCTTAAATGAAATTCCAGGAAACCTTTTATTTCCTTTTCTCTATTTAACTACTTAGTTATTTATCTCAGTATGATAAACAAATGCAGCATGCTGTCAAGTAACATACAAAGGAAAGAAGATACAGATATATATATACATAAGAGAAAGGAAAACCTCTCAAAACGAACATTCTTTTAGAGCAAAGTCCAATTTACAGATTTTTATACTGAGCTTTTAAGAGCAAACAGGGCAACAATTTCCCGATGACTCTTGTAAATGTTCTGTACAAATAAGGTCCAGAAGAGGAGACCAGGAAAAGATAAAAACATTCACATGCTCACAGAGGGATGCTAAATATGACATGGATTAAATGCATTGTGACATTTATTTTTCAATAAGAAATAATTATTTCTGAGGAATGACTAGCCATTCCTATGAGACCATATTTAGTCTAGAGACATATGATGCACCCAACTCTTAACAACTATAGCAAAAGAACTATGGGACCTACATGAACACTCCTAGAACAAATATGTTAATTCTTATGAAAATAAACTGGGAAGCTTCAACATCAGTGTGTAAAACAAAATGAGCATTAAAAGTTCACTTCCATTTTCCGAAATTACAAATAAATAATTTTACTGTATTTTGAATTCAATTTAGCAATGAAACTGGCTATCAAGCATCTATATTAGCTATATGCATTTTTTTTAATATGATCACTAGTTACAATTCAGATGAAAAATATAATTCAGTTCAATGAAACTTTAGTACTTCAATGTACAATCATGGAAACTAAACAAAACTTCTTGCTTAAAAAACAAGAGCAGAATTTCATGCACTATTTCATTTGGCAGAGTATAACATATTTGCTGTCAGCAAAGGACTTTTTTCAGTGAAGAAAAAGGAAAGTATCTCAATTCATACAGCATTGCCCAAGTGATTAGAAGTATCAGCCACTGGTAGTTGTCTCCCAACTGTAAGCAACTGCAATGGATTTTACTCCTACAGACCACTATACTGTGTTCCTAAAAACCCATCTGAAACCCAGCAGACCTCCAAAAAAGCTATGTGTTTGTTTAACATAGGCTAACCTAATTATTTTGTCATCAAAATCAATATTTATGGGCTAAAACACTACTTCAAGTAGGAAAGCTTTAATGTAAAACAAATCATAAAACACTGATAATGGATATGCTTGAAAAGGCTCTAGGATTGCATGTATTTATATAAGATTTGTGAATATATAAACACTTGGTTATATACGTCAAGAAAAGGTGAGCCTCAGTGCAGTGAACTAAACATCTAAAGACTAAGCTTCTTTAGAACAGTGTATTCCTACAAGGACTTAAGACAGCTGGCTGAACTGTACCAAATATCTTCCCCAACAGCAAAGACTCATCCAAGATCATGAATTCATTGTTTCCGATTTTTTCTATTTTTAAAGTAGTTTTCAGTGTTTTTTCAATACAAATTATCCCCTGAAAACCTTCAACAGCTTTTTATTGATAATATCACTATCACAAAAGCCACACTACAATGCAAACAGTGTGCTTGCTATGATCAACACTGGCATCTTTTGGTGAGGGATTGTTCTCTATATGAATAAAACAAATTCTGTTATTAAGTCTGTTAGGGAAGCTGTTCTTTAAATCATCATAAGGAACATAATTTCCTACAGTACTAGAACTTTCAATCATCAAAAATCCCCAAATCATGACTCCATTTTTATTTCAAGAAGTATCTCAAAGAATTCTATACTCCTATATAACTATAAAATCCAACATAGTAGCACCAACACAGAAATTACTTCATGCATTGATCAACACGTATAGTATACTTTACTCTTTCATTTCAATCTGTTCAAATAACATGACACAGTGAGTTCAGGATAAAACATTATGGTTCTTATGCAAATTAACAGACTCCCAACATTAAGGTTACTGCTCCACAATACATTGCACACAGCTGCTCACAGCTTGCCTTCACACTGAAAAGTAGATTAAAACTGAATAATAAACTTCTACCTGTATTCCATTGATTTTATTGACCTAGGGCATATTATCAAAAAAAAAAAAAAAAGAAAAAAAAAGTGAGTTACCAATAGTGACATCAGCACCTATAGCTTCCAACTGCTGTGGCAGTGCATCCCTTAGTTTTGTGTCTCACTGCCATATGAAACAAAGCCCTTGCCTCGGTGCCACACTTAGAGCAAAAAGGGCTGGAGTTTCTAGCACTGTTCAATTCCATACCCATGTCATGGCAGGGGCATAGCTCCAGCAGGAGGAAGCTGAGGCTGGAAGCAGAAGCCACCTTTTGCCAGGCTCCAGGGAAGGCGTGTGCAGCTTTCGGGGCCAGCTCAGTGGACCTTGTCCCTTTCTGCCACTGGCAGTCCCTTCCCCGTTCCTCCCAGCCACAGCATTTCTGGTTTGGTGCTGAAAGACAGTGCCAGTGAGCCCAAGACGCTGCTCTGAGAAAAAAGAAAATTGGAATTGAAAATTGCCAGTGGAGCTGCGTGGACCCCGAGGCAGAGCCACAGCCACAGCAGCAGCTCCAGCTGCAGCCCCAGCCATGGAGCACCCCAGTCCCACTCCCGCAGACATGCCAACGAAGCGTCCTCAAACCTGTTTCAAGGCCCTGTCACATCCCACCACGTTTTGTCTTGTTTTTCCACTGTTTTCCAGCTGGGGGGGAAGTTAGGCCAGGAGCATCCCTGACACACTGCCTTTGTTTTCCCATACACCACATGGCTCAGCCTGGGGCCAGTCGCCATTCTGCCTTTGTCTGGGAAACCACACTGGGCACTGTCTTCAGGAAGTGTTTTGGTTTGTCCAGTGGTAAATACCCTTTTGTGGGTAAAACACTCACTTTATTACATTATTTTATTAACGTTGCTGTGGTTATTGTGATATTTCAGGAAATTGTGATTCCATTTTACGATCTCTCCTGGTGTTTCCTCCACTACCAGAAGGGAGAAGGGAAAAGGGGGCAGCTTGAGTGGCTTTAATTTTCCCACTGGGTTTTAAACTAGCACACTTGAAAATCAAGTCAAGCACAATAAGCACCCACAACACCAGCCCTCTACTGTTAACCCCAGCCATAGCACCACTGTGAGTTCAAGGTATTTCAGTCTCAGTCAAATATATTTAAGGTCAAATGACTTTTCCATTCTTTAGCCATTATTGAGGGGAACATCAGATGCAAAGAGAGTCAATGTGTCATGGCTTGCAGACATCAGTTCATGCCCCCACAGAGTTTTTCTTGGGATCTGCAGCAATTTGCAGCACCTCAAGCACTGTTCTGACTGACTAAAGCTTTGTTACGGCATAGGCACTTCTTTGAGACCAACATTTGAACTGACCTCACTTCATGTACTCTGCAAGAGAATTTGTTTTCCTTAGTCTTTGAACAACAGTACCAAAATAGCTACAGAGCAAACAGTAAAGAGGTATATAGTAGCATGTAATCCATATGCTATCTACTGAAATAAATCTACTTATAGTTTGTTGTTTTCAAGACAATATACCTGAGTCTCACATTTGTGAATATCAGAAGTTATATACTAATGTGTGATGTAACTTATTTTTAAAGTAAATCAGAGTTATAAAAGCAAAACTGAGGAACAGCACAGATACAAGGAAATCTTGCACAGAAAGCTAACAAGAAGTCCTTAGAATAAATGCATATACACCTGTAGTATTCTCTGGCCAGTGAGGTGGCTCTTAGGATATATGTCAGTGAAGATGACACCTGGCATACATTTGGCTTTGACACAGTACCAAAGCAAATCTTTTAAAGTTATCTCCCTCTTATTACTGTGGCATGGAGCAGAAATACACTGTGAGCAAAACCCCATTTTTGCTACAGGGCTTTACGACTATTATAAAACTATGCTTTAGTTTTCACCAAGGTAATTTTCAGAAATTCAAAACTGCATTATATAATTCATACATTTTCCAGAGACAGAAGGAAGTTCTCTACAGAATAGAGAATAAAAAATAGGAGAACGGAGAAATATTATTGCTCCTGAATATATAAAAATAAGTGCTATGCATAGGTTCCTTAACAAAATAATGAACATTAAACTCTGTTAAGCTCTTATTAGACTCTTTGTGCCTAATTTATGAAATTCTTCGTATAAAATATCCTTTTTTACAATACCTTGCTATTCCAACAGTGTACTTAGCTCCAGAAATTGTAGGTTTTGGGCCTCAAATCCATGATGAGAAGGAGCAGAGAATATTTTCTAACAGATACTCTGTGAGGAAATGTGAGTTTGGTGCGTCAGTGCTTGACAGCTCTGATTTAATATGCTGATTTCTCCTCTACTGCCTGGGTTACATTTGCAAAACTTAATAATCTCCTTTTTCAGATGTCTTCTTTGAACCCACAAATCCTCCCTCTCAAAGAAAACACCCCAAACACCATCACATTGTTCTCGAAAGAAATGCTCAAAGCGTGCTGTCACACCAGAGCACTGAGCCAACCTAACAGCTAACTATTAAAAAGTTCCTTGCTCCTATGTCTTTCCCTGCATTCATTCTATGCTGCTCAGTTTATCCTGCCATGCCAAACCTTCTTAGCCACTTGTTGATACTTTTCCCCTGTGCACAAATTGCTTAACTCTTGCTAGCCCAAAGTCTAGGAATCAGGCATGTTCACTGCCAGGGGAATACATTTCATGAAGCTAGACCAGCCCTCTGAAACCTGATGACTATTGCCATCTCCTGTCTCTTTCCTACTGAGGTTGAAGAATCTCTGAATACTCCAAACAGCAGTTTCCAAGCTCTAATGCATGGCTGATAGCCCCAAAAACTGCTCTCTAGCTAACCCGACACTACTGTATAATACACCAGCACTATAAATACCTACATTTCACAAAGTTATAGCAGCAGCCAGTGAGAAAATTTAGTAATGGGAAAACATCCTCAAAAACTTAGGGAAGCACTTCCCAATAAAACTTGTCTGTCCCAGGTCCTTGCACAAGAACTGAAGCAAGCCCCCAGTGCAGCAATCTGCCCCACTCCTCTGTGGTTTCAGGGGCACTTCTCTCACCTTCAGCCCGTGTGGCTGGATACCAGGGACACCTCACACTTACCACCCTTCAAACTGGATGGTGCAGCAGTTTTTGTAAGTTTTTCAGCAAAGAGGGAAGAAAAATCAACACTAACTTCAGTACTTTGGTTCATATTGTGCTGCCTGACTTTATTTTTTTTTTACTTCTTGCCAAGCATGGTTTTCCCCCCCTGCCTTTAAGCCAAGTCACCATCAATTCACTATAAAACCCGTGGAAAGGAGTAGCTTCTCTATCACAAATCTCCCCAAATGTGGAAAGATTTTAATACTTACCTCCAGTGACAGTTACAACATGGAAACAGAAAGTTATTATATATTAATCCCACAAATTTCTGAGTCACAGAAAAACGTACAGCATTTAAATACAAGTTTCAAATGAGAGAAATCTACTCAATTTACTAAAAATTATACTATGCATATGCATTTATGCAGATATACACACATTATATATAACAATATAAAACATACATAACATATATATAATTTCTAATTTCTAAAAAAACTGCCCCAAAAATGCTACTCAATTCTTCTAAAAATCAAACCAGTTCCACTGTTACGACTAAATTTGATGACTCATCTTCTTCTTTTGTTCCAAGATTTTTTTGCAGATATCCCCAGAAATAAGGAAACTGCTTTTGTTCCTGCTGAATACAAATGGAATAAGTTGCATCTCTCAAAAGAGAGAGAATATTTTAACTATTTCAGGTGTTCATTAAGTGCAAGTAGGATCAAGTGGAAAAGCTGCTATACCTACAGCTCAGTGCAACTGCAGTCCCCAGCTTTCACCCAGCTTTCAAGTTAAAGTAATGTTCTCATGCAAGGTAGGGTGGAAAGAAATTCTGAGTACACTTAAATTAAAGGAGGTAAAGAGAGCTTCACACTTTGCTACAAGGATTGGTCACACTCACTGAACCTATTCAGAGCACCTTGAACATCCCCATACCACGCTCCTGTCCTCTACTTCAGACTACTGACCCACCTCACCCACTCCTTGAATCACATGAGCACTACTCCTCCCTTCAGCCCCTTTTTGGGAAGCTAAGGGTCATTAATATGATTGCTACCTGACTGGTTTGTAACCAGGCAGGCCAGTTTTACTGCTATCTTAATGACTGCAAATGAGACATCTGAATTTTCCAGTTTTCTGAGTAGCCACTTCAGCAGGGAACATATGGGAACACTGGTGCACACGCCTGTCCACGGCCCTGCAGACTCCCAGCTCTTGCATCACCCTGGTGGCTGGAACCACTGCACATGCACAGGGCATCTGAGCATGCAAACCAACCACCTTTTGAGATGCAAATTATTTTTTTTTCTTTTAAAAGTGCCCAGATGGCATGCTTAACTCTTATTTCTCCTCTTGCATGACAGCAGGACAGTCAAATTCCCATTTCTATTGACAGACTGCAAATGGTTTACAAAACCTTTCTTTGGTAACACCAGGGCTTCCTGCCTCACATTTCTTCCTCTTTCACCCCACTTCCCATACACCCCAAATCCTCATTCCCATCTATATTCCCCCTGTTCATGAGGCAGGTCTTTCAGAGTGCCAACTTTCTGAGCAGCACTAGGAGGACGGGCAGAGAAGGAGTTGGGGATATTATGTTGGGAGGTGTTAATGGCCACCATCAAATGGTTCTTTCATCTCCAGGCAATTACAGAGCTGGGCCTGCTAACCAGATGCAAGGGGCTCCCTCTTTCCCTCATGTCTTCCTTCTGCATCCCAGACAGACAGAAGTACCATCAACTTGAGTCCGAGGCCCTATAAACCAATTAGAGGTTTATTTTGAATTTAAAAAGAAGAAAAGTACTGTTTTCTTTTATAGATGTCAGAAAGTTTGCAAACCAACAGAGCAACTCTGAAAGAGATTCTTGTAACAATTCCTGTCTGCTTAAGAGGTGGCTGAAAATATGCAATTTGATTGCTGAAATTTAACAACATCTGAAATTCTCAGAAGTTCTTATCACAATCATATGTATAAACAAGAGAATTTCTTAAAGCTTCCAATACTAGATGAAAAGCATGTAAGATTGGTTAGGTGCTTTCTACTAATTAGTACTGCTTTTATTATACAGGGCAAGAAAATGACTTTTTTTTTTCTTAAACTGGCAGTGAACAGCCAATTCAATAAGCTGCGTTTTTGTTTTCTGTGACAGGGCAGTGGAAAAATCTCTTTCATTTATTAGGTCTGCGGAGACCAAAACTGGCTGGGTGTCAAACCTGCTTTGTAAAAGCCCACATCCATTCAGCCATGTGCAGATTCCATAATTCTTTATGACCTGTTCTCAGTATCAGCTTCACAGAAGATGAAACTTTGGTGTCTTCCAGCAAGTGTTAGTGCAACCCTTTATAAAAGGAAGCAAAAACCTGAACTGACAGTTCAACACAGAAAGGGAAAAAAAAACCCTAGTGGCAGTGCCAAATTAAATTCTTCTTAGATTTTTTTTCTTTTTCTTTTTTTTTTCCAGATGAGCTTTGCATAAAGATATAAAATGAGGTCTCCTACAATGGTGGACAAGCAAGCTGTATAAATATGTAAATTTTAATAGCTCATTGCTCCATGCCCCACTGCATGCACCTATGCTTAAGTGACAGTTTCATCACCTCATTAGATTGCAGAGTATCCAGAATTTGTCATGGGGACAGACAAGGCAAGGCCTTAAGCTGAACAGTCTGATGGCAAACGGAGATAGTAAAACAAACTTTTTTTTCAGGAGGATGGGGTTTTCAAGATAGAAGAAAATTAGAAGGGTGGAATGATTGACTTGCTTTTGACTACAAGAATGGCTAGATAGCTTTGATGAACTGAATAAAATGTTAAAAACTACTTCTCACATCAAATCAGGTGCACATTATATTATATCCAGGGAAAAATATTAAACTTCAGTTTTCAGTGAACACACCCAACATCACATTCTTACATTTTTTATAGCAGAAGTTTATGAATAACAGCACTCATAAAAGTTTTTAATCTCAGACTGTGAAACTGAAATAACTAATTAATTATTTTATTCAACTAAAATATTCTTGGCTATGCTAAGATTCTTCTGTATCTGTCTATACCAACAGCACTTGCTTGAACTGTCCCCCTTTTTTTGCAATGCATTTTTACCTTATTGCATTCTTTAAGGTAAAAAGAACTGCAAACTAACTCACAAATGTTTCCCACATTATTAAGTACTGTAAATAATCATTTTACCATTAAACCAAGGAATTCTGGTGAAACCTGCAATATGCTTCACATATGCTAGAAGTCTAGTGTCCTCATTCCATACTCAGTTTGTCATCTTGCATCTGACACATATGTAAACATGAGTAGTCTTAACAACACCTTTCCATGCAAGCTACATGTATTTATCATGACAGATCAACATGCACACATGCACGTGATTTTCTTCTAAGTTTAATAAAATCTGCAGGGTCTTTAGGTCACCGGAAAGTACGTGTGATTTTTATCACCACCACATAAACAGCCTTCTTTAATCCTCCTCTCTTCAGTATGCAGTCTGCAGATCACAGGAGCACAGAGACTCTGAACTTTTGTTTTCACAAGAGCACTGGGAATGTTACACAGCACCATTCCTCATACAGAGAAGGGAATCTGTGCTCCTCACACAAGGGTTTGCCGCAATTTGCCATAATGTGCTGATGGTTTTAGGGTAAGGAGTAAAAACTTTAGAAGCACACAAATGCAACATTCATGAATACAACACAAAAACAATTTAGAGCTGTTTTAGGAGTACAATGTTCAAATATGGCTCATTTAACATTTTAGAAATCTGCTGCAAAACATTAAAACTCTATCCTAATCTTTGTTCCTCGCTTGAAGCAAAACAGCTTTGTGTTGCCTCTAAAAATAGGGAGGGAGCAGTGGGGGATGGGAAGGGGAGTGAGTAAGAGGATAAATGGGAGTGAGAACTGATACACCATACTGGCAGTATTTTTAAGAAGACCAGTGACTGGTATTCTTAATACTATGGCTTTCCTAACAAAGTCAAGCACTTTCTCAATTACCAAATAAAAAAGGTCATCTTGTACTTCTTATTTTGTACATGCACATGCAAAGGACAAAAGGAAAAGTTTTGTTTCATCTGTTACCAAAACCATCATTCTGCAGTCAACACTTTTAATGAAATACAGGCCAAAGGATTAGTCAGAACAGATTCATGGAAAACAAAGGAAATCTGTATGAAAATACAAGTCCACCACATAACTAAACCCAAAAGAGAATCCTGCTTAAGTACCTCCAAATATTGTCATACAAAGTTGCCGGAAAGAGCTTCCACTCACCTCAGCTCCACAACAATTAACAGCAACCATACTAGCCACTGCCCTGAAGATGAGAAAGTATACTAATATCATCACTAAAGGCCTGACTTAAGTATTCTTAGTATCAAATGTGTCAGTAATATAGTCCATGTGTGTTAGAAGTCTTAAGAAAATTCTTTTCTTCAGGAAAGGAGCAGTCAGGGATCTGGCACCAAAGGCTATGGGTGATGGTACAGGGAAGGCACTTGCTGCAGAGCTATTGACCAGCTGGAAAGACCAAGTTATTTCAAAGCTACAGTGTCAGAAACAAGATAAGAAAGTCAAGCAATTGTGCCTATTGTGATGAGCCAGTGGATGGCATGAGCATGGAGCATCACCAACACAGCACTGCAGGCCTGGCCCTGGAGAGGCAGAAGCAGCACAACCCAACACTTTCCATGGCTTAACTCAGCCCATTTCAGCTGGGGCTATATGTGAGTAAACAAGACTCCAAGAGTTTTTTTCTGAGAGTTATTTTTAAATACCTGACCATCTGAGCTTCCTTGGAACAGGAAAAAAGGGGAGGCAAAACTAAACAGTCATTACATATATATTTAAATATAACATTTAAAAACCCACAAAATATTTAAACTTACTAGAAATGTTCACTTTAATTTTAAAGTTGGCAATGTATCTGGACCAAAAAAAGGTTATATTCTGACTGAGATGAAGCAGCGTGGATTTTCTAAAACCAGTCTTTAAAACATATCATAAGAGAGGAAAAAAAACCCCAGACTTGCTCAGAATCTCTCACTTAGAAAAGTGGCAATTTGCGTTTGAGTTCTTACTGAGAGATGTGCTAAAGTCACTCAGAGCTAGAAGAGCTGAAGTAGGAAAGGCAGTAGAAGTTAAGTGCACAACAGGAGAATGTGGCTGTACAGAGCTCTGTTAACAACACCCATATCAACACATTAGCTCAGGGGGTTTGACACAGTTTTCCCAAGAAGCATATGCACTAATGCCAAAAAGACACTTGAAAGCCTTTATCTACTTCTGGTTTAAAATATAGACATAAACACATCTAGATCTATATAAATCATTTCCAAAGATGCAGTGGGATGCTCATGGTCACAAGCAATAAGCATTATCAAGATAAAAGGCTGAGACCCAGAAAGAAAACAATTATATCTAATAGCATATTTTGGAAATACTGATACTGTTTGACTGCTGAAAATCTAACAACAGTATTTTCCAGCAGCACTCATTAATATATTTAGGATCAAATTCCGTAACAATACCTAAAATGACAAAGCAAACAACTGCTTGAAAACATGCTCTCAGTACACAGAGAGAAGTATCTACTTATCCATCAACCTCAAATACACTGTTCCCTTCTGTTTACCTGGGATACTTTCACCTGTCACTACCAATAATGCCTGCAAAAATTTGCATAGTTCTGCCACAGTTGTGGTTAATTATCCACTGCTGAAGTCCTCAGCAAAATTACTTGTCAAACAAAATGTTATGACAATGAAACAGTAGCATTTGACAGTGGAACAGTAAAATTTAAATACTAAAATTATACTACCTTATCTCCATATATGACAGTAATTAACAGCCAATGAAAGAATGGGACCTTTTCCTGGCATGTCTTTCAAGGTTACTTAATTGCTTACTCCCTCATAGTCCCTTAGTTTTCTAAGTTTGCACTTTTATATCATTATAAGAAACTGATTTTTTATTTCAAGGAAAGTACACTCACCCCACATTGCACAGTGGAAAACACAGACAGCTAAGCCTTTTCTTAAGTAATAAACTCCCAAAAACGCCCCCTCAACCCAACTCCCTCTTCCCTAAACCCACCAACAGAAGAAAAGCACTAGAAAGACCCAACCCCAAGTGATACTGGTTAATACTTACGGGTTTATTCATTGTAATATTTGGATATTCAATGCATTTTCATTTACTATGTGTACCTCTGCATTTCTGGAATAACAAAGCTTCTCTTCACATGGCAAAGCACTAAAAAAATTCTTCACCATCTGCTCCAGACTGGTTTCCTTTCTGCTACATACACCCCGTATACTTGAGATGATCTGATAACTTACTTCTGGTTTTGCATAATTACTGCAGCTAATGAAGTTTGTGGTTGTTTATTAGAGAGGGAAGGAAGAGCTACATCAGCTTTAAACCAAAAAGTCTGTGGTGCTGTATGAATCTTTCCTACAATGGCCATTTTTAAATGTTCATTTCTTTACAAAGCAGGAATTTCTTTTATGAGCTTCTAGGATTTCTCTCAAAGTACACGTTTAAAAAATATTAAAAAAAAAAAAGAAGAAAAAAGAAAAAAACCACACAGAAAGAGCATGAGCATTCATACCATATGTACCACTAATCATCCACAGAGATAGAATAAACATCTCTATTACATACATATTTGAGTACCAGCAAGTTGTGCACTTACTTATATTTGCAATATTCCTACAGGTCCTAATCACATCCCAGAACCCTTAATTCTAGCCAGTGTTTAGGTTAATGGTTGGACTCAATCCTCTTTGAGGTCTTTCCCAACCCAAATGACTCCTATGATCTAAGGCGATGCATTTTGGGTTCCCTCACCTCAAAGAGTTGATGAAAGGCTTAAGGCAATGAACTGAAAGGAACGAAATGAGACATGCAATATTTACAAGGGAAGATTTGGAGTTCCAACCATAAATTAGCTTTCTTCAGATTTTATTCCTTGGCATTTATAACCAGTACAAGATAATAGTTAATTTGGCATGAGTGCAGCTGAATATCTGCAGGAGACTAAAGCCATTAAAACCATCTGCAGACACCAAGTGGAAGTAAGTGATCCTTGGGCTACTTCTTTCTGCTATTACCTTTGTATCTTGAAGAGGCACTACTGCTGCCTTTCCATCCATATAAACCTTTTCAGTGCTCAACAGAGTTAAGTTATAAAACTGAAAGAGGAAAAAGCACAAAAAAACCCTCACAAAATCACTCTGCCCCATCAAAACCAGGTTTCACATGACAGTGAAAGGCTCTGATCTCACTCACTTTGTTGTCCACATTAGTGTACCCCAAAAACCCCCAAACAACTACAACACAGGAATAGAAAATCAAGCTCTTGAGTAAGGACCTAACTGAGCTTGCCTGAGGAAATGAGTTTCCTCACACGGATGAATTATAATGCATCTAACCACACAAATTCCAACTGTGCTGCCCTCTGCACTTCACCACAGCATTCACTGCATTCAGTGTTTTGTCTTACTTCCACTGCCCATTGCATGACTGCACGCACCACTTGATGCAGTATTCAGAAATGTTCAGTGTTGAGTAAGTATTATTTTCATAAAGGAACTTTTTATGAAGTTCACAAGTAAGCTGACCTGCTTCATTTACAGCACCATTTGTGTTCAGGATCAGCATTATGCTTTCCACATGAGCAACAGGCAGTATCTAAACGGAGGTGATTATTATGGAAACTTAGGCCTTTATTTCCCACAGTACTTAGGAAATACATTCATTTAAATATTCAAACCACGTAATCTCCTGACTCAAAGTACAGTTTCTCCTTGAGAAGACTGAGCACTCAGCATTTTTGCAAATCAGACCAAAGCTGAGCACATGCAATCAAGATGAATACTTGGTGCCGACCTCCAAAAAAAGCTGAATGACATGCAAGCATCACATGGGAAGCTGGTGGCAGAGCCCAGCACAGAATTCAGTTCTTTACCGTTGCCTCGGTCAGGAAACTATTTTTGACTGCAATCCTTGCCTAATTCAGCTTTAGGCAGACACCTGCCATGAAAACTTGGTGAAGATGGAAGCAACAGAAAATCAGATTTCATATTCATATTGAGATCTGTCAGTATATATTACACTAACAGTTTGGCGTTAAATATTACCTTCTCCAACTTTTTAACCCTTTTACATGGGTTGTCAGCTTTACAGGACACAGGTTTTTATGCATTAAATTTTATTTTACATATATCTGTGTGTATATATATATATATATATATATATGTATTTNTATATATATATATATATATATATATATATATATATATGCATGTTTCTACATATTTATGTACCTTATATAAAAACAGGTTTCTGTTTTATATATCTGTAAAAGACTACAGCCAAAATGTTATTGAAATATTAATCAATCAGACTTTAGGATGGAGGCATAAGGGAGCCAGTTCTATAATTTAAGCAAAATAAGCGTGAAAGAATGAAGTACTTATTTTAGAGGAAAAAAAGGTCATTTGATGAAAAATTTCTCAACTAAATGTGAAATACATTAAAAACATATGCTAATGCAGTTTTGCTTTTTTAGCATCATATTTGTTGCTGAACTGCTCATTCACGAACTACTAGCATGAGTTTGAATACAAATGCAATGTTTAAATTACACAGCCCCAATTCAAGATGTCTGTGAACTAAAAAAAAATAAACTAATTCAAAAAGCTAAACATTTATCACACAGGGGAACTCAGGGTTTCACATGATAACATTTTACACTTTTCATTTGGAGTTCCCTTTGAAGGACACTCACACTATTTTTGCGTGTAGCGATCAAACAGCTGATCCCATTACAGCGAACAATTAGTAAACCAGAAGATTTATTGTCATCTATTGCTCTCTCTGTGTATGTATTTCACTGAGGAGAATGATTGGAAGATTCATGGGCAAAAAGTGATAGCAATTTTTTTTTTTTTACTAGAGTTAGGGAGCTTGTTTGAGGAGAAGGAAGTCGTGATTCCTATTCCTTGGTCGCAGGTCAGTATCTATTTCAGTTTTCTGGGGTTTTTTCACTGACTCTGGATCAAAATAACAAACTAAGAATATTTTTTAAAATTCATAAGGGAACACTGTACTGCCCTTGCACAGCTACTGCTGGGGAGGACAGACTGGACAGCAACATCCACTTTGCCACCTGAGGTATACCTAAGCTCTGTTTCTGGAACATACTGTATCTTAGCATATAACATGAAAATTAATTAATTACTAATTGTTCCCCCCCCCAAAAAAAAATCAGATATGATCTTGTCAAATAAACTATATTGGTTAGTTTTAATTATATTGCTGTGTTTTAATTCCTGGTTAATCAAGACCTTGGTCAGCCTTTACTAGACTTTATCTAAGACTTTATCTGGAGTCAGTCTGTTAAGATTAGAATAAGCAACATCCTGCCCAAAACATTAAACTCCTTCTCAGCATATCGAAATTTTCCACATGTGACAAGTTTAGGTGTTTGTGGGGTTGCTCAATAAAAAAGAAAAATCTAAATTATCAGTACAGATAACTCTGCAGATAAACCCATGAAGCTATGGACAGAAGTTGACAAACTAACCCAGTTTGTTCAACTACTTTGCTGTTTCATATCCTGCTGAGCCAGAACAGGAAAGGCAAGTGTTTCATCATCAGCTCAAGAGCTCAAAACATACTGAGTGTTAATTTTTTCTAAAAAACAAAAGGACAAGAAAAATATACTTTTCATTTTCTGTGTTGTTAATTGCAAAGCTGTAGTTTTCCCCTTGGGTTGCTTTGCTTTTTCTTTTGTTACTTTCTACTATCACAAGCTTCTGATTTAGATCTGGCTTCTCTCCCCGTCCTGCCTTGCTTTGATTTGTTTCATATCATTCCGAAGTGCCTTAATTGTCTTCATAATATTCGTAGTTTTCAATCAGTTTTAATCAGCAGTGTTGGTTTCTCATTGAGAGTTTTTTAAAGCAATTCTTTTTCAAGACATGTGGCTTATCATTTGAGTTTTCCACACCTTCTGTAGTGTAAAATAAACAAATATACACAAATTCATGGGCAGCTAGCTTTACAGAGGTACTTTTTGTCCATCCCTAACGAGTTCAGACTTGATCATGTCTTGAAACTTGCAGCTTTTTTTTTTTTTTCGGTTGTGTGTTCAATCATCCTTTTTATTTCAAACAATGGGATGCAATGCCTTTTTTTCAAAATAGGATACACAACATCTTCCATAAGGACATTGCCATCTCCGTATTTAGAATGTCCAAAGTAATGGTACTACCAGAGGGAAACTTAATATGTATTCCTCAGCTGGTAATGTCCCATGGTATCCTCCTTTCCTCCCCTTCTTCATCTCTCAGGAGGGTCAACCACTCTCATCCACAGTGTGACTTTAACAGATCTTCATCTTACACTCCATCATAAACATTTAAAATTATTTCCCACAGGATTGTCTGAAAAATCACAGCTAATTAATGACACCATTTCTAACAAAATCAGATGACCTCAATAGGCTTAGGTCTGTTTCAGTTTTCCTATGATAAATCTGCATGAGAAGTGGGAAATATATATTGTTCACTTTCCTAACAAAGTAAATGCTTTTCTAAAAAACCTAATCAATGTATACATACTCTTTTTCTTTGTTATATATTTATAACCTTGATCAGATGTCAATATACTGGAAACAGCAGTCTAAAAAGTCCACAATGATTTCCCAAGATACTCCTTAACTTGTCTTGGCTCATTTTCATCTAGCTCCCTTTTGGGGAAGTAGGTTTACTTCCTTCACCACCATCTTCATTTCATTGGACTGGAAAGTGAACTGAATGGAAACAGGAAGATTCCAACCACAAAGAAAAAAGAAATCTACTTCAAATGAGGAGCAGAAAGAGGCAGAAACTGGGGACTACAAGTGTTCTGCAGCAAAAGTTAATCACAGCTGTACTCAAATTAGCACAGCAACAGAATTACCATCTGCATACCAGCACGCATGACACGACAACCTCATCACTTCACCCAAATTAAAGTCCAACATCACTGAAGTCCTCCTAAGTTATTTTGTTTTCAAAGACACATTAAATCCCTAAATTATGTCAACACTCACTGCAGAACACGATCACAATTCCATTTAATAAGTGGCTGGCTTAGTTTGCTGATGACATCACTTAGGAAGGAAGGTGCTTTGTATTAGAATGGCTGGCACCCTGCATCTCTGCTTACTGACTCCAGTTTATTTTACCCACCTAAGTCTTTTCCATCATTATTTCTCATGTGCACAAAGACCTGCCATTCATTTAAAGGGCATTTTGAAATTAGTATCATAACCTGTCTCTGACCCACATAACTTTAAAAACAAATCAAAATATCAACTTTATTTTCCTTATTAAGAAAGTGAATAAAGCAGCAAGGGAAGAAAATGCAATAATCTCAGTCCTGAATATATAAACAACAGATGCCATATGGATCCCTTTCATTAGTTAAGCAGAAATAAGAAATAACTAGAAATGAAGCTATGATCTGAAAGCAGCAAAAGACCAATTTTAATATATTTTATTATAGTAGTTCTAAGATGCTTTATATATTTTAAATTCTGTTAAAAATTTTAACAAAATCATAAAATTACAGAATCATAGAATCATTGCAGTTGGAGAAGACCTTGAAGATCATCCAGTCCCAGCTGTTAACCTAACACTGCTGTGTTCACCATTAAACTATGTTCCCAACCACCAGGGCCACATGTTTTTTGAACATTTCCAGGGATGGTGATTCCACCAATTACTTCCCTGGGCAGCCTGTTTGAATGCCTGACTACCCTTTCAGTGAAGAAAATTGTCCTAATATGCAATCTAAACCTCCCCTGACACAGCTTGAGGCTATTTCCTCTTGTCCTGTCCCTTGTTACCTGAGAAAAAAGACCTACCCCCATCTCACTACACTCCCTGGTAGTTGCAGAGAGTGTAAGAAAGTCCCTTGAGCCTTCTTTTCTCCAGGCTGAATAACTCCAGCTCCCTCAGCCATTCATCACAACATTTGTGCTCCAGACCCTTCATCAGCTCCACTGTCCTTCTCTGGACAAGCTCCAGCACCTCAAAGTCTTTCTTGTAGTGAAGGCCCAGAACTGGACACAGGATTTGAGGTGCGGCCTCACCAGTGCCAAGTACAGCAGGAAAATCACTGCCCTGGTCCTGCTGGCCACACTACTGCTGATATAAGCCAAGATGCCATTGGCCTTCTTGGCCACCTGGGTGCAGCTGGATCATGTTTAGCTGCTGTCAATCACCATCCCCAGGTCCTTTTCCATCAGGCTGCTTTCCAGCCACTCTTCCCTGTGGCTGGGAACACAGGTGACTGTGATGCTACATGGGGTTGTTGTGACCCCCCAAAAAGTTGTAACTAAAAGCAACAAACACTGGTTTATCACATTTGCGTTTCTGACTGACGTAAGAAATGCTTTAAATTAAAATTTAAAATGCTTTAAATTAAAATTAAATTTCCGAGGTAGTGACCATGTCAGAAAGAGACAGATACCAGACAATTCTGAGAGTTCCCAAAAAGGCTTCATCCCGTCACACAATTCGTGAGTTCCTGATTTAATAGGAAAAACAACACAATTGCAGGCAAAGAAAATTCCACTTCTTCTCAATTATCTAAACAAATAGATAACATTACAAATATGAAGCAGAAGTCTTATGGGAAAAAGCAAACAATCTCCTCATTAAAAAATGCCCTTTGCTAAGCACTTTTACATCCATCAGAAAAGTGACAAGCCTGCTGATGCTATTATGCAACCCTTATGCACAAGTTGATTTTCATATACAGCAAAGCGTGATAAGATATAATCAATTACCTAATTGGTATAAGGACTCAAAGAAAACTCTTCCATATGTTCCCAAAAAGAGAAAATAATGACATCAAGTCTCTCTGTAAAACAACAGATATGAAAGATTTAGCTTCATATACCATCTGTAACTGTGGTGCCAGACCGATGTTTCCCAGAGAGCTGAAGCATCTTTCCCCTGCAATTGCATCTAAACATTTTTTCCATTACTGTATCCAGAAAGAAATCCCCTCTGGTCTGACACCTTGACGTAAGTTACTTGAAAAGTTTAATTAGCAAAGAATTTAAACTACTTATATGAAGGACTACGCTCAAAGAAGAGATATTTCAAGCATCCTATAGAATGGGTTTTAAGGAATCCACAAAGTAATATTAACAAATAAACAAATTTGCAACCTTGTTCTGAATTAAATTTTCTTCCTAATCAGCTCTAGTCCATCCTCTCCAGACTAAGCTTTGACTTTGCTTATGACAATGCAATGTATGTTGAATGCATCTTTGAAATCTAAACTAAAATTATTAGTTAATTTAACATGCACACAATGAATTGCTGACTTCCATGGCCACCTAGTTTAACACAGATTACCTAAGATAAAGCTATTGATGAAATAATATACACCTGCTTAAGAGTTATTGAACAAGCACTATCACTACCAAAGCTCACTTCTCTACAGATTTGTGCCATCTGGTTGGTTGACCTTGTGAAGCTATTCCCATGCCCGAGACATGGATGAAATCACCCCAACTTATGCCAACTCCTCTGAGTCTCACAACTTTTCTTCCTCAGTTCAGCCACTAATAATGTCTCCTCTTTACCTAAATTTCTGTTGTTATAAATGTCTTAAGATATTTATTCCCCCTCCCTTTGAGGTATTTGTCAATATTTACTGAAAAAGGCTAATAAATCAAAACTAACAAGCGATGAAACCCTGAGACAGGCAGACACCATAATCATAATAATTGCTTTTAGTGCAAAAACGAGCTTAAACATTGAACTTTTAAGGTTTCAATAATTAAGGTAATAATTAAAGAAGAGTATCTTGGTAGGCTGGACATCAAGAAAAATTTCTTCATGGAAAGGGTTGTTAAACATTGGTGGTGGGGTCACCATCCCTGAAGGTGCTCAAGAAACAACTCAGTGTGGCACTTAAGGGCAAGGTGGTGGTCAGTCAGGGGTTGGGCTCCAGGATCTCAGAGGTCTTTCCCAACCTCTGATATAAAGGGAAAGAATAGCACCTTTTCTCTCTTGTGTTGTACTACACACAGAAGAGAAGCTGCACTGAATCACAGAAAGCCCAAAATTCTGGAAGCACGCAGCTAAGGCACTACTTTGCCTGGAAATCAGGAGTGATACTGAATCTCCTACTGCTTTTGACCTAACTAGCCCCTTGCTAAAACTTTAAAACAAAGCGATTGTTCTTCAAAAAGTGCTAAACCTCACTAGTTAATGCTTAAGCTTCCTCCTAGCCTTTATCTCCATCAACCAGCAATGTTAATTAGACTGAGCCAGGTAAATCCATCAGGAACACGCCTTTTAAGACTGGACTAGACAAGACTGAACACTAACATAAATTGAGAGGATAAAAATTTATTAGCATGTTCATTAGCATAACCACCTAGCAAATATCCCACAAGGCTTGTAAGCATTAATGCCTATAAAGTGCAAAAATATAAACAGATTAAAGGTTTATTGTAACAAAAACCAGTGGTCACACATTGGGCTAAGTGAATACGCGCCAGGTTAAACCCAATATAAGCTTTGCCTTTAATTGGACACAGGCTACCATCTTCCAGAAGCAATTAAATGAGAAAGGTCTAGCTTTCATATCTCTATGACATGATGATATTATTTCTACAATGAAACCTTCAGCAAGTTGCTCTCTGTAACTGGCTTCGGTTCTAAGCTGACGATGACAATTCTGCAGTGCGGCCAGCACAGAAGCAGTGATGGTGAGTGGCACTGCACCCACAGCACTCTGTGCTCATTGTAAGATGGCCTGACTTTTTACTGAGGGATCATCTGTGCTCTGCAGCTACCACAGATAATGGCAAAAGGCAGCCCATGTAAAAGGGTAAGATTAGGCACAGATAACTGAGGTTTAAGTGACACTTCACTGTCTCACACTGCACCACCACATCCCTTTCTCCAGACTAAGCAGGGCTTTAAGACTAATTCTAACTAAGAAGAAAGAGCAGCTCATTATTCCTTGGACATTTCAGCGACGTGTGGGTGAATAGTTATGGACAGAGGCACAGTGGGTGCCATGGAAGCAGAAACCTATATTCTCTTCTCACTACAGCTTCAGGTGCAAAATTCCCAGAAACACAGGATATAGGAGCATCCACAGTGTACAGACTACTTCAGAGATGAATACAAGGAGGATTTATTCATTTAGTATTTCTGTTTTGTAAAAAAGCTATGTAGAATAATTCCAGATTATTTTCTGTGCAAGTTCTCCAGCTTTTTGCAATTGTGCAGTTTTATTTGAGGTTATCACACAACTGGGAAATCTTGCTGCCTGGAACTTTGAACAGATTAAAATACTGTGGTTTTTCTAGAACTATTTTATTGGAAACAATCCTTACATTCAAAGCCCTCGAAAGATGTTAAGCATGTGCCAAGCCTCCTATTTTAGGCTCATCTTCTATCCATCTCCTTTATAAGGGCAAAGTTTTCCAAGTGTAAAACCATCCAAAGCACTGATTATATATTTAAAATGTCTTGCTAAAATCCTAATTAAATTACTGAACAATTATTCAATTATTTCCCCTTAACTTCTGCAAAATAGTGTAGATTTCAGCCTCCCTCAACCCCCACTGCTGCCTTTCAGAGTTTAAATCCAGAACTAAATGCAATGACCACACTACACAAAGTTTAACAAATGCATACTTTTAGTTTTTTGGTTTTTTTTCATCATCCAACAAGCAGTCCAAACAGACTATGGATTTACAGGAGGAGAATTTTCAATGCCCTATAAAAAACAATGTCCTGATAGTTCTTAACTACATTTTAGAAAAATCATAAAAAAATTCATACATAAAAAAATTCTCCTGCAAATTTACTTCAACATGGCACAGAAAATAAAGAGGAAAGACACAGCAGTACTGCAACAAAACAAAACAAAGAGTATTTCCACACGCTGGTCTTCTCTTATGCAAGTTAAGGCCAGATACCAATTGTATGCATGTAGCTTCCCATGAATGATGTAACCAACAGCAGAATTCCAGTCTTATCAGAGACCTGAATGCTTTCCCAAAGAAAATGTACTCGATTTTTCTTACTACTGAATCTTTCTTGCCTTGTCAAATCAGGAAACCTTGGCTCCAACCTGATGAATGCCCAGATTTGATAGTATTTGAAAAGAGGCAGATTTCCCAACACTTGCTGTAACATCATTATTCTTATTTATGAAGCAAAACAATAAAACAAAATTAAAAAGTAATGCAAAAAAGTGGAAAACAAAACCTTTAATAGGCACTGTATTCACCATTGCTCTGCTGATTTAGTATCACTGTAGAAAACTTGAAGAGATATTAGATACGCAGCTCTTCACCTAGCAGGAGGCTCGTATTTCTAACTCTAAGTTATAATCTGAAGCCTAGCAGAGTTTTATGGTTGGGACAAAGGGGGAACTGGTATTTTGGTTTGGTTTTTAATGTATTGTTCTACAAAGTAAAAACAAACAATACACCACCACCAGCCTCCAAAAAACAAAGTCGAGATCCTGAAACAGTAATTATTTTCCATCCTGGACTGCAGCTGAAATAGTCCATCCTCACAGCCTGCTGCTCTTCAACATACAGTAACTGTGGTTGTAGCTAAAAAATGCTTTAAAAAATGCTTTAAGTCAACTGAAAACAAGAGAAGCATTCTGCTGTATTTTTAATTTTGCTGTATCTTTATGGCCAATCTCTGCTTGCAGCCTTTGCAAGTCAACTGTTTCAAGCAGATGGGAAATCAAAACAGTACTCAAAATAGAGGCAAAAAAATTGTTTCTAAGGCAGAGAAATGAAGAAAGCACTACTCTACTGAATCTTGGTTATGTTAAGAGAGCACTCTCTAAAGATCCTATGAAACATAACTAAAATTCTTAAAAACTGAATAAGCAAATACAGGCTAGAAGGATAGGTATGTTGTCATTTTAGAGGACAGTTATTGGAATATTAATTTTCCAATCTACTTCCAAAAGTCCAACTCCTAACTCACCCTCTTTTTTCAGTTCTTATCTGTGATGAATTCACTCTTTCAACATTTGCAGCCTTCTTGCCAAATCACAGTAGTACATAACTGTACTTAACTCTTTGATATACTACTGTTATATGCAAAATGTTCTATATTTCACAGAAGAAAAAATTTGAGTGAGTGTACTGGGAGTTTCACTCCCTCTGCAGAGAATGTAACTGGGAAAACTAAAACCTAGGGTTTTTTTCATCATTCTGCAGAACTGGGGCAGGGGGCAGGGAAGGCAGTGAGTATGGACAATACTAAAGAAATTCCAGATCTTTTTAATATTAAAATTTTATTTGAAAGGTCATTTTAAAACCACTCTAAGATTCATCAAACCTCACTGTTGCCTACTAAACCTGAAGAAAACTAAATTTTGCCACCTATCCCAAAAGTGGACAACAAAATACACATTCCTGGTCTCTTCTCACTTCTTTGTAGGACAATTCCCTATCTCCATCCAGGAGAGCCAGAAAGAATAAGCACATTACAAAGGAATGTCACTGCTTAACTCCTTGGCACATTTTCTTTATATTTCAGTCTTAGAGGAAACTAAAATCACCATGTTTTCTCAATAAGTTCAGCATGCTAAAACCAGATGACTTTCTTGTGAAGTAATGAGGAACACACAAGAGATGCACCACAGAGCAGTCTGTACACACACCTTAATGACAACAATCTCTTCATGAAATCTTGAAAACCTACAGGGTTTGATGTTTCTGTTTACATTTTTGCACCAAAGGACATGGCTAAGAACATTAAAGTGTACAACAATTACTTAAAAGTGAGCATGGGGAGTCAGGCATTAAACTACAACACCTCTCATGCAAGCAACTCTCACGTTCTAGACCAGATTAAACTTGTTTCCACAGAAATGAACTATCCCCCTTATGATCATATTTGAGAAGCTAGACCTTAATGTACCTAGATATAACAAGCCAGTACATTATAAAGATTTCAAGGGTTGCAGAAGGAGACTAAATGATGCTCTGAAGCCAAGCAGCAGCTTCAAAAGATACCAGGGGCTGTATTTCCACAGCAAATTTTTCCTTCAGACATGAAACGAGTAACCTTAAGACCTTTCATTAACATCCAGCATACTACAGATGTATTTGATTTAGGAAGTTGTGTCAACATGACTTCAGTAAAGTTATCTTGCTTTTCAATAAACATAGTCAAAATGAAATTTCTCACAAGGATTCTAATATTTCAGTTACATTAATTGCAAATTCATAAATCTTTTTCTAGTCTCCAATGCCAATTCTACCCCACCCACACTCCATGGAGAACTTAGATAAACAAGCCAAACAGGCAAGAAAGTCTCACACATTTGAGCTTGGTGTACATTAAATGCAGTTTATGCAAACATGTTATTATGTAAACATTTATGAATAATTTCTTTATATTTAAATTTAAAATTCAAATGGAAATACAGGGCTGCATGGCACAAGGGTTGTTTTAATTAGTGCAAAGAAATTAATTTTTGTTAAATGTCAGCCCATTTAAAACAACCAGAGCCTATGTTTGGGTTTTGGAGAAAAAAAAAAAAAAAGTAAGATGCCCATACCAAGCACACTAAGAAATATGGAGAAGTCTCACTGCAGAAAAACAGTTTCAGTTTTAGCATTATTTTGGCATGGGTAGAAGTGAAAGCATTACAGCAGGCAAGTGAATTAATCTGAAAAGCAAAATTTACAGACAAACAGTGTGTATTAGCAATGATACATACCAAGTTGTTCCACCAAGACCCTGCCATTTAGAACAGAATATTTTCATACGCCAGCCACACAGAACGCAGAGACTCAACCCACATTTCCTGACTTCTACAACAAAGAGTGTCATTAGCTACCAGCACCATCAGGAATGCAGCACTACAGTAACCATACTTAAAGAAACCTTTCATCTAGTTTGGGAAAAACAAAAGTATGGTGAGACTGGTATGACAAGTTAATCAACTTTTAAGCTATTAACCTTAGCTTCAACAAGGCAGCTCAACTAGTAAGCAAACAGTCCTACACATACAGAACCTGTGCTCATCCCAAGTTAATACAAGTAGAAAATGTTCAGTTTAGTCTGCTTATTCCAATTCATTATTTCAGTTTAGCCTGCTTATTCTAATTCTCTACTTCCTTTTGTTTTGATTTGATTCATCTCTCAAGTAATGCATAATTTCATAAGATTTAGCTGCTAAATAAAAGTCTCAAAGGAGGTTCTCTTTGTTACACAACTCCAGCACTAGATTCCCAAGAGCAGAGATTCAAGAGTTATTTTACTAACATGCTGCTGCTGCTCAAAAAAATCTGTACTATTAAGCTGGAGTTATGACTTTTCTGGGTCTGATCTTTTTCTGCAAGTTGTGTTTAACTGTTGATTTTAATAAAGCACTAAAATATTCTACTATACTCAGACACAGTTGAGTTTTATAATTCCTAGTAATCTTATGACTTTTAATTCCTTACATTCTTGTATGTAATTTTGCTATGCCCCAGCCAGTCTAGCTGCAATGGGAGCCAAGACCTCTCTATACTGACCCTGAGACTATGCCTCTTCTTGTTACATCTTTTTCCATCTTAGTATGTTTTACTAAAACAATACCACTGCATATATTTCTGCTTTAGCTTCTCCCTATAACTGCCTTTTACATGAAGTACATAATGAGAACAACGTGCACAGATGAGGATCGTATCAATACAAACAGAAAGAAGTCCCTTAGGCTTCTCATGTAAAACACAAAAAAAACTACAGTATTTTTGAAAAAAACTGTGGAGGTGGGTGGAGCAGAGTGAGAACCAACAGGCAGCTGCTGAAGGGTATCATTCCTGCTTCACCTGACCAGAGTACATAAACTGGGATATTCTTCTGGCTTCCAGCAACCCCACAAATAATCTTGCCCTGAACAAACCTCTGTTTCCAGCTCTGTTCAGACAACTAACACCTCTCCTTACATACCCAGGCTGGCTGTACTGCTGCCATTGATTTCTTGACTACATGTGTGCACTGAGCTTCTAGAGTTCACAGGTTAAGTAGTGGAGATAATCCTGTTTCAGTTATCTGTAATTCGTTCACGTAAATGTTGATTATATTGGCCAGGCTGGTGGAATAAAACCACTTGCTGCTCTACAGTGTGACTGGGGAGCCCTGTGTGCAGTTCAGCTAAAAAAGTGCAATGAAGGTGGCATTCCTGGCAAAGAACTCTATTTTCCTTTACCTGCAATTCCTTTTGTAGTTTGTGTTACATGAATGATTGTGTCAGTAAAATCTGCAACCTTCAGGTACCTTTTGTTCTGAAAAGCATTTTTTTAGTAGCTAAGATTAATTACAATCATTTGTGTATCTGCTTATTTAATCTAAGAGAAATATAAAGGAAAAAGATATCTGAAGGACAACTGAAGTATAATTTTTGGAATCCTGATTAATTTAACATTTTTTTAATACGTTTCTAAGTGAAAACTGTAGAGCTCCTCAGATTTCAGCAGCACTCCTCTTCAGCTTGTTTTTCATTAACTGTTTGATTCTCAGATCTCTAAACAGCCATTCCAGAAGTCAAGCCACAATTAGTCACTGAGGGTGCTTTCTAGATGAGATTAAGAGAGTTCCAGTTGCATCCTGATTAAATCTACACACGCCAAACAAATTACCTTTTTAATGGAAGTTATCAAATAAATTTGCCTTTTACAATTTGAATAAAACTTTCAGTTTTCAGCATGGATACCTAGGGAAGCAACACATTTCAAATTCCAACATGCCTCCCAGTTGCAGCTTTTGGACAGACTGGCCAGTGCCCATTAATACTAAAAAAGAGATAAGAATATTCCAGATAGCCATGAAGTTTAATGAAAATCAGGAGCAGGTAACTCAGACATACTTAAACTCTCTCTTTTTCCTTTTTAAAGAATATTTTTTGGTCTTTCTCAATGATCCTATTCAGAATTAAAGCCTCTGTCTCAAAATGTTTACTAGAGAAGTTGATGGCACTCTGCAAGGGTTTCCTATTATTCTCAAGACTGCTGTTTGCATGGTAGTGATTTCTGTAGATTTGGAAAAAACCATAATCTTCAAGTACAGACCATAATAATTCTTTGTCCAACAGCTAAGTACATAATACACACATACTAAAATGAAAACATCTAACAACCCAAAAGTTTATTATGCCTAAAAGCTTTAGAAACCATGATAGGCAAAAACTGTAATTTCAATATTTGCTTTTAAAAGAATGCAGTTTCTTGTAATTTCAGGACGTTTGTTTGTCAAAGTTGAATTTGGGCCAGTGTGAGCCAGGCCACTGAGATGAAAATGCCAGGCATACCCAAAAACATCAAATCACAGTGTCTTTTCAACACAGTCTCAATGTCAAACAGCAACAATGAAAAAAAGAAATAAAACAAAGACCTATTGAGGTCGATGGGACATTTCAAATAACACTGCTATGTACTTTCTAATAAGACTTCTTAGCCACCCTTGCAGTTCAGCTGCCTAACTACTTTCATCATAAAGGATCGTGAAAGCTTTTCAAGCAGAAGTGCCTACACCTCAGCGGTTTACAGTATACCTTTGATATTCAGTAGAGGAAATCCCCATGGGCTACATAACTGTTTTCATTTTGTCCCATGAAATTCTGTTCACTTTTGGATGATGCATATGCTGTTAAAGTCCAAATTTTTCTCTTCTCTTACATTCCTGCAAATTTTTGGCAGCATACCATAGTCATAACCAGCTGTTATAAAGCTGGGCTTATTTCACCAAAGCAGCAATGGAAATGTCAGAATAATTTTAAATGGTAGGCAGAAAACTCTTTTGTCCTGCGTCCTCTCAATTTACCCTCCTAAAGACACCACGCAGGTCAGAAGATCCCTTACCTCCAAGCATGACAGAGTGGTTCTGAAAAAGCCAGAATTAGTACACAGGTAGAGCAGTCAATACTCCACAAGGTGGTAACAAAGAGAGTAGTTTTCCTAAGTCTTGGACTGAATGATCAGTCATGACCAGGATTTTTCTTGCCCATCCAAACACTTAAAACCCAAAGTGAACCATCCAGCGTACCAAAGACTGATGGTAGACAATTTTGTAGATCAGCTGAAGACAATTTTGTATTTCAGTTGAAAACTTTAAGGCATCAGCGCTACAATTCAAAATTAAAACCTTATTGCTTCCTACTTATTAAACCTCAGAATGCTCCTGCACATATTATTGAGAATGTAAATTAGGTGACACACTCAAGACTTTGAAACATGGGAAATGGTAGCTTGACAGTCATCAGTCATCTGCTTTGGATATTCTACTCTGTCATGTCTCAAATGCATTATGATTAAGTTTTTTACCTATGTAATATCATTCCTTCATTAACTTTATCTTCTTTACTGTTAAGAAAAACAACATGCTGAGAAAGGCAAATGAGTACAGCAACCAAATATAAGCAGAGCAGGACCCTCCCTCCCACTGAATAGCAACTTCCAGATGACTAAGTTACTCTCATTCACATATTCTAAATTCATTGCCATAGGAAAATTTCTCCTGGCAAATGTTTTTCTTCCTCAAGATGCCAAGTACTCTTTCTCTGTACAAAAGCTTTGGTCTAGGGAACCTTGAACTCTGAATCTCCTTTTTTTCTCCTCCTCCCTTCCTGCTTCAGAACAGAGAAGAAGCACAGAAAAAAGGTTTATGCTGCAAGAGAGTTCACAAATGATGGTACCACCAGAACAGGATGCACACTACATGCCTCTGCCTCAAATGGAAGCACATACAAAGCTTCACCACATTTTAAGGACCATTGCTAATTTTATTTAGTGCCCCTAGTTCTGGGACTGGGGGGGATAAAAAACAAATCAGTTGACAATTGTCATGCTTTTAATTTCCCCATGTCTATCAACTTCTGTCCTATCTTTTCTGGTCACAGGACAGACACAGAGCTGAAGTAAGTAAGATACTGAATGAAGTAAGGAGGGTATACTGTGGGAATCAGACACAGCCCTCATCCACAGCTGCAGGTTTCAACTGATCCTATTTCAGGAAGGTTCAGGGCTGCAGGTGTTACACAATCAGAGAGATAATCTCAAAGAGAGGCCAATACTGTCTGAAATGCTCTTTTCGTTGCTTCAACTTGCACAGAGCTGTCCCTGCCAACCCATCCCCCTCCCCAAAGTGGGGAAATTACACCAGAGACACAGTGACACTGAAACACAGAATGGCTGAGGTTAGAAGGGACCTCTGGAGATCAAGAGGATCACTAGTCCAACCCAGTGCTCAAAGCAGGGTCAGTTAAAGCAGGCTGCACAGGACATGGTCCAAATGGGCCTTGAGTATCTCCAAGCATGAAGACTCCACAACTGCTAAATGCAACAACCAAAGTCTAAGTAAGTTTTTCATTTATGATGAGCCCATCAAACATTATTTGGCCATTCATGCCCTGCTACAGTTTGAACTATGAAAGATTCAGCCAACTTTGGGATTGTATATGCCTCAAAGACAGCTGAAAGAAACATGCTTTGCTAAGCACAGTCACCAGACTCTCCAAGAAAAACTTCCCAACTCGATATTCACATAATCTACAGGCTAGAGCTCAGTGGTTCTGTATGCTGTGATTAAAGTGTTCAAAGAAATGTTTACAGCTTTTAAAGAAAGACTTCCCAGAGGAAATAATCTTTAACACGGAAATTTTTTGAAGAGATATCAAAGTAAAGGAGAAATCCACTAAGGGGAAAAAGTAGCACTTTTTTAGTACTACAGACTATACAGACATGGAGGGTAAAACTACACTGGTGTAAGACTTCAGACCTGTATCAGACACCAAGCATTCTTAGAAGAAGAAAATAACACCTTTACCAAGAAGTACCAGCATTTCAACATTAATATCAGACAAGCAGTCATACTTTGACTCACTAAAAGATGAAGGATGAAGACCTGACTCCAAGGTATGTAATCCTCCAGGTATGTAATCTTTAACAACCTCACAGAACTGATGTAATTTTGACACGGGGGTGTGCCTGCTTAGAAAAACCCTCATGAATTCTCTTATTCCCTTGTTTAGCCAGCTCTCTGACAGCAAATAATGCTGGGCCACACCTGGGCATCTTTGATCTTTCCTGCTTCAGAGAGAAGAGTAACCACTAGCCCAGCCAGATGGATGAAGTGGGTCAGAGTAGTTCTTCATGGCATGAAGTTTCTTTTAATCAACAGATCACCTGTCTCCTGGAGCTGGCTCTTGCAGCCACAACATGTGACAGAGGCAGCTTTAAAGCAGGACTCTGGTACTGAGACAGCATTTCAGAGTCACACCAGCATTTCATGAACTTTTCCACTAAGAATCATTTTAGAGCGGTATTTCAGACTTCTCAGAAAGTCTCAGAGACTTCCCACAAAGTCTCCATTGAGAGTTTAGAAATGAGGAGGGGTGGAATGCTAGAAACAGGCCCTCTGAATAACTGTGATACAAGAGGCATTTCAAAGACCAAATACTTTGGTTTTAACTACCATGCTTCTTTAGGGCTGCCCCTAGGCCACCAACAAGACAGGACCTGCCTGCTCTCCTGATAATGAAATAAAAAACTCAGGTGCAGTCACTGATAGGACCCTCCAGCACACATGCAACCTCAAGCACTTCAGCAGCCTAGCACTTGCTTGGCATAGGAAAGACATAGAGCTGAGGCAGATCTCGAGACAGGAGCCTAAAAAAGGGGAGTCTGTAGAGCAAAATTTACATATGGACATTCTCAGGCTAAGCACCTACTGACTGCTATCTTACACAGACCTTGGTATCAAGAAAAAAAATCAATGCAAACAATTCATGACTTACATCATGGTAAAATACAAAGAACTTAACTAGAACTTCCCATTAAAAACAACTCCTAACTAGCTGCAGGTAAAGAGGAGAGCACAGCTATGTGTGACAAGGGCACAGCTGATGCTGCTGTACCTCTGTTGGAGGGCAAAGCACACGCACCAGCCCTGGGCAGCTGTGCACATCTGGTATCCTGCATGAACAGCTACCATGGGCAATCTGGGCACACACCCAGCATACCAGGTTTCAACTCAAACATGAACACAATGAAATAATTACATAACAAGACACTGCCTTTAAAAAGCAAAGCCAAAAGCTTAGATTCAAGAGGTTTGCTAATGTCACAGAAATAGCGCTACAGGTTGACTGAAAAAATGCTGCTATTTTCAAGTACTTCTAATCTTCTCAATTACATGTAAGAAACTGTGAAGCAAAACCTGAAAGCTTTCAGTACACAGGCAACTCAGACTTCATTCTGCACCTTTTCAGCCCAAACACAAGAATAAATTTAACCATATGAACCTTTTCAAGTTAGCGTCTGCAGCTCTGCAAGTGTACTTTGATAATCTTCAAGCTGATATGTCCATAGTAATCAGTTACAAAAGCTGGGCTTGCTCACATGTCATAAGTGCTGAATCGAGGAAAAAAAATTAGCACACTTAATTCCCAGTTCAGGAGATAACCCTGTTTAATAAGGTACATGTTACTCTCTTATATGTTATGTAAATGTTTTCATAAAAAAAAAAAAACCAAACATTTAATTGCTGCTTTGAATATCAGGGCTCATGAAAAGTCTGTATGTGGAAATGTATTTATTCTCATTTTTAAGTGATTCCACATGTACAGTTACTCAAGGGTAAAAACTTATACATCTTCCAATACAGCAGACCAAACACTAAAAAGCTGGAAAAATGTTGTAATAGTAGGAGATTTATCTAAGAAGAAAATCATGAGAGTCAGTGTTATGATTTTTACAGTACTAACACTACTAAAATTCATGTTCATGCAGTGGCCAAAAGAATTACACTATAGGCTTAGAAATAAATATTAAAAAGCAGAAGTTTCTAAACAGAAGTCCAAAAGGCCATGGTTGGCACATGGTTCTATTTAGGGCACTTTCCTCATAAACCTTCATTAGAGATGCATGGTGGTCTTCAGTATACTGAAGGAGGAGAGCTGTTCCATTGCTAAAAAGTTTTGGAATATCCTGGCTCAGCTTGAGTTAAAAAAAAGAAAAAGTTATGTTTAAGAAGTCATATAGTTAACCTTTTTTTTCATACATATTCAATAACTATTAGAGGTTCTATAGAAACAGTACCTAAGTAAAAACTAGTTATTATTTAATAATGTTTTTAAATATATCCAAGCTATTTTGGCAAATTGGTGTCTTTGGAGCTGTGTACCTTATTTATAGTCTGAAAGGCATAGGCTGCTCATGCTAATCAATTATATAACCCCTCTTAAATCTGAAAAGCAAATATAAACTCTCACGAGTTTTTCAAGACCTGAAGGCCCTCTCATTAATTAGCTTTCAAAGCCAATTAAAAGAGGTTTTTTGAACATCACTCAGACAATGTTTTGTTTAACCAGCTGCTTAGGAAACACCATTCTATTCAATATTTAAATTCACAGTTTAAACGACTCACTGAAATTCTACAGCAGAATTTACTATCATTGGCAAACAAATCAGAAACATTACTTTATTCCTTAAATAGTCCTAAAACTCCACACCAGCGAGTTACAGATTTGTCAGAACTGGACTACCTTTCACTTACCTTCACATGACACACAAGCACAGGACGCAAGCAGGAAGTTATTCCTTACCTTCAGCCTGAGCTCAAGCATAGGAGCAATTTCTGTCCACCTAAATATATATGGTAACACATATCTCTGTGCTAAGCTGGCCCATCAGCCTTTCAGGTAGACACAATGCTCATTTCCATGTGGCATGGATCTATACATACTCCAGAGTACGTAGTGGGCCATAATTTTATGCATGGCTGACAAATAAACCCATGTTAAAGGGTCTGTTCATCTTCAGAAACAGTGCAACAAAAATACCCAAAATACAACACATTCCATTAGTGTTCAACATTCAAAGCCTATCAGCAGTTAAAGACAACCTGATTGCAAAGATACTCACAGAGCCATCAGGGGAGAAAAGGAAGGTGCTCCAACAGTCTCACCCACCTCCAGATGGACGTAAGGCACTTCAAATTGCTAACAATTTCACTGTCATTATTGCTATTAAACTTCCTATGGCCTCATAACCACTACATCCTGGCAATAATATATTGCTCCAGAACTGAGCTTTTAGTCTTCCTGATACCTACTGTGTTTACCTTTTAGCTTGTCCACATGATAAAAAGCCAATGCACTTTGCCAAGACACACACCTTAGACAGGCAGTCAATATGTATGTGCTTCAGACTGTATTTTTTACTCATTAGTCATATTTATATAGTACTGTCAAAATCTGATTTTTTGTCCTAACTCAGCTACATATTAAGCTAACTTTTTTTGCTGCTTATAATGTATAAAATCATCCTACCAATCTTCCATTATGATGAACTCTTACACTAAAGAAGAGGCAAAACCCTTGCACATGTTCACAGTCCACCCAGAAACAGAACCACAAAGTAAGAATAAAAGGGTTTTTTCCTCAAGTTTCAGAAAGTGTTTATTTAAGGTTAAAATATTATTTTCTTCCTGTAATAGGAACTTTTTCAAAGTTAGTTAAAATGTTTGCTGTTACAACCTCTACAGGTTGCTAAACACTTTCTGGGTACAAAGTCACAAGTTCTGTGGAATGCTGCTCTGTGTACTCTGCCTCTGCCAGCTCAACTTCCCTAGGTAACACACGCACCATACAAACACCAGGTATAAGTGGGGAGTTAAAGGTCTGTGCTTTTAAATTTTGTTATCTACAGAACACACAGCAGGTTCTACTTGACCACTCAAAGCATCATCTTCTGGGTTTCCTACCATCACAGCAAGTGCCACGTCAGTGCATCCCTTCCGTGCAGCCAAAAAGGTTTAAAAGATAATCCAGTAAGTCAAGTAATCACAGGATTTGTACAGAATTCAAGAAAAAAACAGAACAAGGTTTCCCTACTCTATGATACAGTGAAAAGGCATGTCAGCAGTCCCTCAGTTTTAGAATTCATAACTTTTTGTAAAAAAAAGGTACAGATTTTCTTTTTAAGTGTTATTCCAAGTAGTAGTATTCTAAATAAACACTGTGCTTCCATTAATTTATGGTATTAGTAAACAAGTATTTATGGTAGCATGTTAATTTCTATTCCTTGTCACACAAATGAAATGAATTTCAGTTCCTGAAACAAGTGTCCTTGTGAACTAGGATTTCAAACAAATAGCTTGAAACATTCCAGTTCCTCTTACATGTTAACTAATACAACATATGTTAAAACTTAAGACTGAGATTACTGCCTGAACATTCCTGGAAAACTTAAATTGTGCTTCATAATATTTGGAAAAGCCCCAAATGGGAGAACACGAAGCCTCCTGACAAACGAGCCCTCTTCCAGGGCAACATATCCCATATCTGAAAAAATCCTGAAACGTACAAAGGGGCAACCAGCACAGATTGCTAAACACACTAAAGATCAATACCTTTGCACAAGCAGCACAACCTGGAGCACCAAGCATGGGACTGGCTGCTGCAACCCTTCAGTTTATGCTGCTGCAGAAACAAAAGTTATCTTCCTGGTTTCTTAAATGAACAAATTGATGCACATTTATAATTACAGAAGTTTTGTAAAATTCCCTGAGGAGTTCTCTATGTCCCAGTAAAGCACAAAAGTGTGTCAAGGAACAAACTATTACTGCCTCCATTTTTAGGAACCTTAGCAGTAAAAAAAAAAAAAAAAAGGCATAAGTGACTAAGCCAAAATAACTAAATGGTCACAATAAAGCCAGATAGCATGACAGAGGTATTAGAAACCTCAACAACCTCAGCAACTGCTCCAACTGTCAAAATTTGCAGTCTCATTAAAAAGATGGCATGATTTTGGTTTGCTTCTGGAAAAGACAATATAAAACTTTTAAGAGTACTCCAAACAACTAACAAACCAAACTTTAAATACAGGCTACTATCAGATTTTTTTTTTTTCTTCTGGCTTATCTTAAAACAGATAATGAGAGATTTTATGAAATACCATGTACAAATATCATGAGAGAATAGCTATACCAACAAATTTTAAGAACATTTCTCCTTGCAGTCCCTCAGAACACAAAATTCACAAATGACTATAATTGGGCCTAGAAAGACCTGGTATCTATATCAGAGGTGCCATCACAATTCATTCTTTCAACTGTGCTTCAAAAAAAGCTCAAGCATATCCTCATGATAGCAAATGTGTTCAAAACGCCATCAGAAACAAATACTACCATATCAACAATTTATATTTAAAGAAAACTTTTACTATCACATAAAACTTAAAATCCACAGTTCTACAGCCAAGCTGGATAGTACCCTGACCTGTCAAATCTAGAAGTCTCATTAAGGTTTTCTACAAGCACATACAAAAATAGTAATTTA
>VXAC01005868.1:530536-561818 GCA_013399225.1 Rhipidura dahli | reverse complement strand
AGGGGGGGGGGGGGAAGGGAGGAAAAGAATTTTAAGCAAGAGCAAGACATGAATCCAGTTTTTATGTGAAAACAAGGTAATATAGTTCTGAAGTGCTCCTGACAGAAAATGTTAGCCACCCCAAGAGGTGGAAAATATACCTGTTTTGGCTGAGGTCTTTCCCTCTCCATATTGTTGCTTTCTGACCAACAGGTTATTTGAAATAAGCTGGTTATATCTACCAAAAGTACAAAAACATGTAACAATTACAAGTTAAGCTCAAGACAGGGAAATTTGTATTGATCTACAGAAGTAAATCTTCTTTTCAACCCTGCAAAGAAATTAAATGTTCTAATCCGCAAACAAAGGTAGATAATTCTCAAACCTGTGTGTACCCAAACACAAAAATGGAAAGAACAGAGATGCAGTAAAACCTGTTCCAACATGCTGTACATTAGAAATCTGACTCTCATATTTCATAGGAGCCAAAGTAAATGAAAGATGCAATGAAAAGCAAGCTAAGAACAAGGTAGAACAAAAAAAACTACAAAGCTTCCACACATTACAGTATTGAGGAAACCCACTGAAACACATTTTTGTAGTTTAAAAAGGTCAAAGGAAAAAAAGCCAGATGTTTTATTCTTAATTCTGTATTTGAACACACATACATATACGTCCTTCACAAGCGTCCTTGGATCTTAAATTAAACATACTTTCCCCACAGATCATGAAATTGACCCTATCAGACAAAAAAGTTTGGCTAAAGATAAGTAACTAAACCAAGCACCCATAATTCAGTAGAAGACACTAAAATGTAAAAAAATGGACTTAAGAGTACTAGTAGTTTACCATGAGGATTTGAACTTTATGTATGGCACTCTTCTGAAATTAGAGCTGAAGAACAACAGCTTGAAGAAAAAGCCCAACAAAAAGTAATTTCAAATATAACCAAATAAAAAACAATAAAACACAGAAAAACTACTTGTCCTTTTGTGTACAGGCCATTCAAAGATAGCTTTCCTATCACAGCTCTGTTGGGCTGTTTGTGGGACGACAGGTAATTATTTACACACAACTTTTCAGAGCAAAGATGGCCATAATGTGCAGTTAAGACAGGCAAATGAAAGGCAGCTGATGCCTGCACTCATACTCTTCAAAGCACTCCTGATGTGGTAGGCCTCCTTCACAATAATTCCCACTAATTTACAACAGGAAAGGAATCATCTCTAAGCAGCTAGGCTGAGATTTTCCTCTGCTATTGGTTGTATTACATTCCTGGTGACAAAAGTTGTTGACATGAAGGCTGAATAGTTGAATTTGCGCTAAAAGAAAAACCGTCTCACATATCGCTTTCAACTTATTTTTCCACTACTGACAGCACTTGAGTAGCCCAAGAATTTTGTTTAAAAGTGTAAGACTGATTTCATCAAATGCAATCGAGGAAATAAGTCTTACACTATTTCTTACAAAGGCTGTTTTATTTGCTTTTCAGTGACACAGGCCAGTGGTACTTTGTCATTGCCTTTGAAATTGTCCACCATTTCTTCTTTAACTTTACAGCTCCTAGGAAATGCATAAACTCCATTCCCAAATGTTTCAGGACTCATTTTCCCCGAAAGCCATTCCTTGATAGGACGAGCTTGCACATGTGGCCAACTGCTATATTAAGGAACAGGATTGGTATCTGAAAACCGATCAACATCTACATCACCGCTGGAGAGAATAATTGAAATTAGTGCACCATCATTCATCGACAGGCCCGCAATCAGCTCCCAGCATCGCTAGCATGGTGCACGAGAACAAGAACAGGCCTTTAAAAACTCAGTTGTTTTCCTAACAGGGTTGTCACTGTTGTAAGACGTGACTTGGAAAGCTTATGAGGTGCAACTGAGTACTTACTCAGCTGGAAGTAATAGAGTGATACTTTCACAAGAGCCTTTAAAAACCAAGTGTGCAAGTGATGTAACACCAGTAGATAGAAAAAGGACAGGAAAACAGCATGTAGAGGAGAGAAATAAAAGGCATTTATGTGAAAAGTAGAATTGTTACTCCAAGGGTTTTTTCTCTTAAATCTTTGGCCTGATAATAACAGTGCATATTTCAGTAACATCCATTTGTGTATTACACTTGGGAGAGCACTAAACACTCATTTAATTCGTAGAACACCACTAGATGCAATAGCCCAATCTCTCCACTTCTGCCAGAGTTTATGACAATTTATTTATTTACTTGGTTATTGGAATCACGAGAGGCTGGACTTTTAACTTCTTCTATTGACCAAATCCTGAGATATATGGAGAGGATATAAACACTTAATTCACATAATTATGTTGAAACAATGCCATACTAAAACAAACACAGAAATTCATAACTATTGAAATCACTGCTTCAGCTCTCAGTTTAGGAGATTAGGAAACAGAAACCTTAGAATACACTTGAACATGAAAAATAAGTGTCAGTCTTAATTTAGAATTTCCTTGTTATTACTGATATAAACAGTGCAGCAGAAATTTATGTACTTTGAGATTGTAATATCTTAGAATAAAACATGTCCTTAAGTATGGTTATAAAAATATCCATCATAGTATCTGTAGTCAAATATACAAATTAATATATTTACGACGGAACTAACATGCCATAACAGTCTCTTGGCCAAAAACATTTGTCACTTGCGTAGAATAAACAAGTATCTTAAGTTTTTAAAGCCTTTCAGCAGTTCAAAATTCTCATTTATCTCCATGACTGTGTTAGATTAAAATGCACAAAAATTCTGCATTTAGGAAAGGGAGATGAGAGGAGATTTTTATAAAACTAGAAATCTGAATGGTGTTCAAATGTATGCAGATAATATTACCAGTTTTGCTGGCACAAATTAGGTCCTATTCATTTTTATAGTTTCTGTTACCAAAGGGAAACAAAGATGACAGCACTCCATTTTGGTTTCTTCAATGCAGAAAAATGAGAAGTATCATAAGTACAATTCAAAGTAGTGCTCATTTGGAAAGCTGAGGAAAAATATTTTTCAAAAAGAGAAGTGTTAACATATCAAACCATTATTTGAAAGCTCTTAAGGAAGAAGTTGAGAGAAGCAAGGACAGGATTACAGCAATATTAAATGCAACCATAGAGTCTAGTAAAGTGCAGTGGAGCAAAATAAGTCTGCGTGTGCATGTGGGTGGGACATTATGTAAAAGGAAACAAATAAATGAGTCAACAATTACATTTATTGTTTTAAAAATACCCATGAAATTTTGTTCCATCATTTTCAGCAGACTTTAGTGGATAACCTCACCATCTTATTGCTGTAACCACGTCTCTTTCCCACCATTTTGTTTTCTCCAAACAAATCTGTTTGGAAGAGGATCATAAATGCATTAGGACAATGCAATGGCATCCAGTTTCTGTTCCTTTCCACTTATCTTGCCCCCACAAAGGAGTGAGGAAAAGGGGTCACTACTGCAACTACAAGACGACTGAACTTCAGGTTAGCAGCACTCATTTTCTAACAGGTAGAGGTCATCAAAGAACTAACTTACCAAAACTATTTCCTCTGCAAGAACATTCTCAAGAGAGTACTGTTAGAATAAAATTCAGGATGAACCTCTGAGTGAGACTGAGGATCACCCTGAGACAACTCATGGAACAGCCCTGGTGCTTACTACAGGTATTTAAAACCCTAATCCGGTTTGGGCAAGTTGGCAGTTTTACAACTTGGCTTCTGTCACCACAGGAAAATGCCACAATAGTGACTATTCCTTATTGCAGAATCTCCCTTTCATCAACACAGTCTGTAAAAAAAATTTCCAAAACCATAATCTTATCCTCATATGTAACAAGCACTTATCAGATGTCTTGCTATTTTTGACAAAAGGAAAAAAAAATCAGACTTTACTCTATCCTACTTAACTTCTGACACCTCTTAAAGCATGAAATCAGTATTCTTACCGTCCACTACCATTTCCTAAGATATTCTTGTGAAAAGGGGCTGAAAGCTGGTATAAGGGTATGGCATGAGCTATGGGACCATCAAAGGACTCCATTCCATTTAGTTCCTTCTTAGGAGGCACTTCCCAGACACATTAGGAAATGAGGTGTCAGAAGGTACTTTACCTGTTTGTCAAGGATTCATAAACTGACATAAAATAACATATATTAACAGAATCTAGCCAAGTCAGTGAAAAAATTTAAATTACACACTCAATTATGGATAACAGGACTCTGCTTCTTAAAGCTACTGCTCACGTGAGTTTCTCAAGGGCCACTAAAAGGCGATAAAAAGAAAAATAGAGTGTTAAGCTCTTCAAGTGGTCAAAAGCTTCTCTACCAGAATAAGGTACTTTCTATTCCTTTTTCTAAAGTCTAAAGAATGGTTGAACCTTTTTAGGTCGTGTTTTCAGTTAGCTTTTACTTTCTGCACAGCAATTTAAATTACAAGTACATTTTGTGGTAAAATTTTAATCTACTAAAATATAAATGTGCACAAAAGAAAAACAATTAAGCTTCATCTGCAAAATATATTAAAGTTGCCAATATAAAGTGCACACATGAAAAATTAAGCCTATAAAAATATATAATGAAAGACATCTGGCACAAATGTCAGCCTTCACAGGCTTGTTTTGTCAGCTGTCAAATCATGGTAATATATGATGGTAAAAGGCACACTGACAGCAACATTCCCAGTATTTTAAAGAACAATCATAAAATACTTGCATCTGCATTGCTACCAAAGTAATTGAACAGGGCTGGTGGTCCACAGAAAAATATCCATGCTTAATGCTTCTGAATCTCAAATGAAACTCTTCCCAAATTATTTCTTTTCCACACAAGGATTTTTGAAAGAGTTACCTGGAGTTCTGAATTATTGCATGAGTTATTACTCATGCAAGCCTTTCCAGCTATTGTAGGTAAATACTGTTCCTAAGCAGCAAATGACACAGGGTCAAGGAATGCTTGCTATTCAATATATACTTACCTTTGTCAATAAGAAAAGTATTTTAAAAACATATGCAAGAGGGAAAAAAAAATTCCTCCCAATAATTCCCCGCTTGATTTCATCTCAAAGAGGTAATTATTTTGGTATATCTTGCTGATTTAAAAAGCCAATGCTTTTCCTTTACATCAAACACAAGTTCCAGTTACACTTTGTACTTGAGCACACGAAGCACTAAAACCTCAGGATGTGGTCCTGTTGCCACCATCTTACAGTCCATACCAACTAACAAGAAGTTGGAAGGAAAATGAAAATATTATATTGATATAGGTTTTGAACTTAATTTGTTTCTTTATAAAATAACGACTGAGAGCAATATCATGGTACAAAAAAGAAAGTTGTCCAAGACGATGCTACCTATCTGAAGATTTTAAATAGCATTATAGTCATCATCTCCTGGAAACCAAAGGAGCAGTAGTAATAAGAGTTAGTCATAAAGACTCCAACCTAGCTTCCTGTTAAATATATAATCATGTTGCAACAAAAACACATTACTTTTAAATAACCATTCCTTCAAAAGTATGCCTGAATTTTTTTCTGCTGTAGTCAGGAAGCTAAATCAGGTCTGCATTTATTCACATACCAGGCACATGGTGACATTTTATTTAAATGCTGAGGAAGGTGAATGAAGAAAGTTTTTGCTAGAAACTAAGTTTATTTAGTCTAGTTGTTGGGATTTTTTTAATTTGTAAAGTTAATTTCTACCTTGATGTTATGAAGTAGAAAAGTTTTTGTCTTTCTGAAACTGACTTTCAAACCAGAAAGGAAGACAGGTGAGCCTTAAGGGGTAAAGCTATGACTCTTGGCTTTCAAAGACACTGCAGTGGGCACTGGACTTCGTGAGTCCTGGTGGAAGGAAAATGCCAGTAAGAAAATTTCATTAGGTGTCATTTTACAAGGTAAGTTGAGCAAAGTCTTCCAGCCATTGAAATTCAGAAATAATGAAGCCTAGGCTAAAACTGGCCAAAGTATAGCTGGCCTCACCAGGGGTATCAGACCTGACCAAGGGCATCTTCTATCACACAGAAATCTGATGAACACAAAACTGGCCAGTAACAACTTGAGTTTGTGACACTTGCCTATACCATGTTACCATTCAAAGAACTTTTTCTCTCAGTCATTTTGCTGAGTAACACTTAGTATAGACTAACTGAATAAATCTCACTGCTTTCACTCATCCAGATAGCAACTAAGCATGTAAGAAAAGTTCTCATAGTGGTGTAAGTCTACTATCACTTGTGCCAAAAGATAAATACATACACCTCACTCTTTTCAGTAAGTTTTTGTTATCACCAAGACTATTAAAATGAAGCCTTCCACATGAGCAGCAGCTCAGTGAAATATTACTGCCACTTCAAATGCTTTCTGTATAATATCAAATACCACCAAGATATTTAATCAAATACCACCAAGATTGATTATCTGAGGCTGAAACAAACAACTTGCAGCACTGACAGTCAAAATCATTATTTTAGATGTGAGGAAGGACAAATGAAGGCCTGTACTGATCCCCTACCAGAGAACACTGTACATTTTCTTTCTGCCTCTATCTTGAAAATCGAGAGACTTAAGAAAGAGAAAAAAAAAAGGATGTTAAAGCATGACATTATGGCTAATTCATAGATGAAAAATAAGACTACAACTATCAGTAGTAATTTTAATTTAGTAAAATGAAAGTATCTATAATTTGCATGTTTAACCTGAATTTCTCAGTGTATAGAGTTTTTCACACTTTTCTATAAAGAAAGGCAGTTGTAAATTTTAAATACCCATATACATTTCAGAAGAGTATATTAATATTGTACGTTTTTTTCAACAGATTTTGAAGCACATAAGACAGTATCTTCATACAACTTATCTTCTGATTTTTAATATAAAAAGTCTTAAACCTTATAATCCCTCTGCTGCATGAAAAGGGGTTTCAAGCCCCAGCTGACAAGCAGAGAGTAAGGAGCATGGAAATTTAGTTTGACAAACATGCACTTGACCGACTTTGTGCCCTCAGCCATCCATAATTTCACTCTCCCATAAAGATTTTCTGATGCCACATGAGAGCTGTCAACAGGTAAGGTCCTTACCTCACTAACAGGATGACAGTCATATACCCAATGATGTAATTTCTTATACCCTGTAGAAGCACAGTTCCTTTGGGGCAGTGGAAGAAAAGGGCAAACACACACAGATTATCCCACAAACACACATAAACATGTTTTATCTCAGTCATGATCACATGAGTTTCACTTCCTTCAGAAACCAGACCAAAAATGACAAATGTAGGGAAGATGCATAAACACACAACTATCAGATTCATTTATTCTCACACCTTTTTATCTCTCTCCTACTCACTTCCCCAGTCATTTTTGGTAAGCCTTCCCTGTTACATTGTACCGATCATCAAAGAGAAGCTTGGGAAACATTCTGGCATCCATGTAATTCTTGTAAAAACACCAGGAAGTATAATCCTCTCAAAACAAGGATCCTAGGGAACTAGGGAAGCAGTATTTTGGCTTTTTACCAACCATTTCACAGCAAAGGTAATTAGTAAGTTACATACCATTGGAAGCAACACCAGCACAAATCCAGCTTCCCTCACTGCTTGCTCTCTCTTCTAATGATGCCAAGATCGTGACAGGCTTACTTAACATGGTTATTGTTTCCAGTTTCAAACCCTTATACTTAATTAAGTATCAGCTCTCGATGATCTATCTTAAACAGCCAAACAAACCAAAAATACTCCAACTCCATTACATCATCTTTTTCCCCCCTCGCTATAGAGACAATGCACCAGAAACACTTCAGAAGGACTTAGTTATGTTGAATAGCTAGGATTTGGTAAGTGCATGCGATAAGCTACTTTTGAAATAAATTACACACAGCACAACATATGTTTCAGTAACAGTAAGTATCCAGATTCTGGTCAGTCGTTTCATATCAAGAGAACGCTATGTATCAGGAGCAAAAGTCTGTGACAGAAGTCATCTGAAAAAACAACAAGATGAGTAATAAGTTGTGTTTCATGCACATTAGGTACAGTCTTCCATCACCTGACAAACTGGAAGAGTTGCCTCTCTGTCTCATGTACAAAGAGCTATTGCCTTTTGGGATCAAAAAGTATCAGACATTTGCAAATGCTTAAGAAGTTTTATACAATACATAATCATACATGCCTATGCACAAATAGACCCCCATCCTAAAGGAATTCCATGATTTCCATTCAAATGCTGAAAAGATTCAGAAGAGCTGAAAAGACTGGGACAGTGATCAGCATCTCAATACTCCTTTCAAGAACCAACAGGAAATGATAACTAATGAAAAATTCCAAATATTATTAATACAGGAAAATATGTCCACCTTTGACAACCAATGCAGTCATGGAATAAACACTTCCATCTTCAGTAGCTGCTAAAACAAACACTCTTTTACAGGCTTTGACAGAGAACAGAATTAATTTCCCCTTTACAGCTGCAGTGTTTCAAAGTCAGTTAAACATCAATGTGACAGCCTTACTTGCAACAGCTCAGACATTTACTGTATTATCTTAGCTGGACATGAGCAGAAAGCAGAGACTGTGAAGGCAGAGAAGGCAGGGGGGAGAGAGGGAAATCAAGATTGTTTTTCTTAAACACCTGATGAAGTGTTCATCTTAGTTTTTGCTAGAGAGTTATTTTTCTTGTTCATTTATTCTGTATTTAAAGACTAGGCTAATACAAACACAGCACAGATCTGGAAGGCAAAAAGTTCACTAGGATGGAGCTTGTTTGCACAGATACTGCTCAGCTACCAGCTTCTCACTCTGTGATAGCGTGCTTCTACAAATGAAACCCAGTTGACCGAGCTGGTATCAATGCTTACAAATTAAACTATCTTATTTGCTGCTACAAATCACACTACTGATTTTCTCATTAATATCTAGAAAACACACAGTTTAGTCTCTTACCCTAAATTCTGCCATTGACCTTCCTGTACAACCCCTACCTCACAAGACCATTGTGAATTTTAGTAGATACTAAATTCACACAGAGCAACAAGCATGCTAAGTAGTTAATAGTAAGCAGTTAGAAATATTGGCCAGATGTCAAACCAGCCCTAAGAATGTGCACAGGCCACTAAGTTGAGGATCATGAACAAAGATTGGACACTAAATATCTGTAGTATCCATTTGCAAATGGAGATTCTGTGGAAGCCTGGCTGCTCACATGATTATGGTCCTTTCTACTTCCAGGTGTTCAATTACATTAAATGAAATTAAAAATATATCAATACACGTTCTTACTACTGGTTTCACAGGAAAGCAGTTGTTGCCATTGGGGGAAATGCTGTCATCACAAAGAGAAAATGTCTTAGGAATTACCTATACAAATGGTTTGCTGAGTGACTAGTTCTTTCATGACAAATGAATACAATACTGAAGAAGTTTTCCATTTGAATTTTGAACATATTTCTCACTTCTCTGTGCATGCTATAAGCAAGCTTGAAAAATAAAAAAGAAAAATCTGCATTTCTTCTTTTATTCTTAGTGGTGTTTTGTACATAAATACTGAAGAAAAGGCACATCTGAAATACAGCCAAAACTACAGATCTACTATTAAAAAATAAAATGGACAGAAAACAGCAGCTAGAAAAAAACAAAACACTGTCACATGAAATAGTCTGTGTAAATTATGTTATTACATGGCATTCTTTTTTTCTTCTTTAAGCCAAGCTGGAATTTTAGAGAAAGCCTGATGATTTGTGGCCATATCATTTGGCAAAACATGTAACCTTATATTCAGGAAATCTCCAAATCTCAGCTAATCAGAGTTTGTGCTCCCTTTCACCTTCTGAAGGGTCACTTTGCAGTTAAGGGAAAGACAAATCAAGATGGACCTCATCTGTCAATAATAAAGTCACTCTTCTTCACTCTTCATAGCAGCCCAAATCTACAGATTTCTATTTCACAGTAATACTTCGTGTTTGAAGTTTCTGTCTGGCCATTGACTGACTCCCCAGACTCCCCTAAGACACTTTGGTTAATACTTCCCCCCTAGGAAAAAGAAGAGAAGCAAATCAAACACTCCCTAACAAAAGCTTTTTTGCCTCTGCTCCTCAAAGCCTCCCTCTTCCCCAAAAATGAGCTCAGCTGAGTGACCTCCAGGGAATGCTGCCCAAGCCAGACTCACGGGATGAGCTGGCCTGCAACTCTGCCTACCTCAGAGAGAGGGTGTGTTGTGTTTTAACCATTTACTTGTTAAATCTTAGTGTTTGGAGAGTTGCAGATGTTTTCTGGTGCTGTGCTGCTGCACTCTGCTTGCTCCAGCACCACTATTTTTAGCAACCAGCAAATGGGTGGCTGTAGGACCTCTCCTATCACCAGAAAGCTATCCAGCTTGAAGTGGAAAAGCAACCCAGCTCGTGCATGCTAGCAATTCTTCAGATAGAGGCTTGCAAGCCCAGCCCTGCTCGCTTCTGCTGGAACTAGCACTTCATTACAGCCATTTTATTGCAGTAGACAGGTCTTTTTTCTTTTCCTTTTGTAAACAAACCTTTGAATGAAATACCGTAAAATAAGTGTGCACCTTTCTCGCTCTTCATAACCCTTACTGCACTATGTTAGTTACATATGTAACTTTCATATCCTAAAAAATTCCCTTCCCCTACATGTGTACAAAACTGATGACTATGCTGTTATACCTATTCCTCCCAAATACTTCTACCTAGTATTTCTTCCCAAAATTGCAGATCCTCAGACTTGGTCAAGACTTGAATTTCCATATCAACTACCAACTTCAGAAACATGATACAAGATGTTGAAATACAATTTAAAATTTATTTCAAACTGATATTTATCAAAGTAGACCCTATTAAATATAGCTGCATTAATAAAAAAAGGAACAAGAAATTCTCAAGAGCAACAGTAAGTGAATTCTGTTAAATATGCAATTCAAACTATGTATAGACCCAGTTACTCAAATCAGAAATCTTAAGTTGAAATGCAGGCACGTGGTGTGTGGCAGACTGGTGATGGAAAGTTCTGTAGGACAGGCTACACTCAGAACAGTGCTGGAGCTCAGCCCACAACTCATGTCAAAACTGATGTCAAAAGGTCTTGTGAATTTTATCAGTATATGCAATGCATACTGTACAGCTTGTCTCCATTCAGTACTCCTCATCATTAAAAATGATGCATTATGCTAAGCTTTTCATTGTCTTAATTTATATCCCATGACATCACAAACTATAGATGTTTTTTAAAAATTCAATTTGACTTGTAAGCCAGAGAAATAAGCAATCTGCTGAGATATGACTAGTTTTGTTATATGACTTTTTAAAGGTGAAGTGTGGCTGAAAAAAGTGTAACAGCAATATGCACCAAATTTCCAATATAAAAAATAAAATGTTAGAGTGAATTCATTTTTAGCTGAAATACCCCTGCTTTTACTCCCCTAAATTCAAGTTACTCAATAACTGCCAAATACTCCCTTCATGTATGACACAGCATAAAACAGTTGAGTACTTGTATTTCAGTAATTTGCAAATTAATTTTAAATGTTTTGGCAGGATAAACTTTACATGCATAAACTTGCAAAATATACAAGCTGCTTCTTTATCTACCTACAAAAAGCAAAACTGCCTTCAGTTCCAGTCACGTGAATTTAATTTCATTATCAATTTTATTACCAAAAAAATTACAGATTCTTCCTACTGGAGCACAAAACATTTATACAAATAAAAGAAACAAAAAATAAAAACTTCTCCATGTGTAAATAACACTGAAAACAAAACAAAAACCCTAACCCCAACTCTCCCCCTTAAAGAAGACATTTTCCCCTTATCCCTCAATTATATTAATCTCCAATTAGAAAGCTGATGGTAAGTTTAAAAAAAAACCAACCAGAAAACCAAACCACAGAACAACAAAAACAAAAACAAAACAACAAAAAAAACCCAAATCACCACCCTACAATTTCAGCCTAAGTTAGATCTTAAAAATAAGCCCCATGAATACAATGCCTTAGTCATCGGGTCACAATCCTAATTTAAAACAATAAATTTTACCTTTTAGTTCCAGTATAAGGTGATAGCTAGCACCTCTAGTAATTTAAAGACATCCCATTTTCCTTGAGGTTAACCAGACAGCAAATCAAATAATCCCACAGCAGATTCAGAGCAGGCTTGACCCATTACTGAAGTGTTAAATTAGAATTTCAAAAAGTAACTCCATAGTCACCCTTCACAGGGATAATTTTTAATTCTTCTCCTGTGAAATGTGAAGTTAAGTCAATACTTGATGTTTTATCTCATAACAGAAGCAGACAAAAATACTGCTAACTCAAAACAATCTAGCTTGATTCTTGTTTAATAAAATAGCAAAAGGCCACTGCTTCAATGTTTTAATAGGCAAGTTCTCTCTAGCATTTTTTTACAATTTCAGTATTAATTCACATCAGTAGAGAGAAGCAGGTATTTTGTTTACATTTTATGAAATTAAATACATAAATATATTAATTTTCTCAACACAATCCACAAATGCCAATGAATCTGAATTTTGCATATGGAGAAAATAACGTGGGTTGACCCCATTTTACGGCTAAGAAAATGAGGAACTTGTTCAATAAACGTTGGGCAAACCTGGCACTGAAGAATAAACCCCTGGCTCTCTAGCACAAGGTCTAGCTCCATCCCTGTTGTTACCCATGTAGATTTATTCCCATGGCCACAATTACAGGGAAATTCCAACCACATGCAGGGGAAAATATTGCAAGTCCCCATATTCCACAAAACGTTCCTGCCACCTTATGTAAATTATTTGTTGAATAAAAAAACCAAAAAAATAAGTTGTCTAAGGCAACAGTACGTTCAATTTTTGTAGCTGACCCTAAGCCAGGCTAAATATATAATTTTAACTGCCTGTTCAACACAACAGCAGAAGCTTCGCACAGCAAGAGCCACAGAACCCATCACCAGCATGGCATAGGAGTGGTTGATGTCACCTGGTATCCTAATCAACAAGACAGAACTAAAAACTGATTCAAACAGTACAAATTACAACATAAAAAAATACACACACAAAAACCCCACACGTTTTTAATTATTAAAACATGAAATAAAGATTCTCATGCCATTTCAGATATGCACCCTCACAGAAAACCATGTTATATTAATTTATTCTGCTCGAGACATTGTCTGTGTAAGAAAATACCAGTTCCCTTTTACTGACTTCCTTCCCTGCCAGTGGTAAGAAAAATCAGTTAAAAACCAATAAAACACAATGTTGTCTTTACACTCAGCTAATGCAAGGGAAATATTAGCAGAAGTAGGTTTGACCCAATATTGGATTTTACATTTTCATCTTTCCTGTACTGCCAGTTCGCTCAAACTTTCTGCAAGAAACCTTATTTCCCTTCTCAGAATCTTGTCTCTTGAAAAGTCCCTACTCCCCCGAGGAAATTCTAAGGGCAGGTTCACAGTTGTCCTTTCTCAGCTTCTGCAATACAACTTGAGTAAAAATTATTTACACAAGTGTAACAGAACAGAGAGCAGCTCATTTATGTTATACAGCAATATTTCTACAAAATCAGAACAGTAAGAACAGCCTTCAAATCATGTAATCAGCAAGAAAGTTAGAGCATATGGCCCTTCCCACCATAACACAAAGTATTCCCTAGAGGGTTTAAATTTTTAAGAGTTCAATTCTACCATTGCCAGATACTTTATATATAGTTCACATTTTTACTTCTTAATTGCTCTGAGATATCTAAATAGGTCTCATTTTGATCTTTTCAGGTTTTCAAAAACTCATCAGTTTTACATGATAAAATACCTCACACTGACCTTAGCAATAGATTGGGGAAAAAAAGATGGCATATGCAGTGGCAACCATGTGAAACTTTAATTTGTATTACATCTTTGTAGTCAAATGCATCCATTTAATTATGGACAATGATACGTATGATAGAAGGAGCAGAGCTGTGCCTATAATGAATTTTTCATTTCAGCCACTGAACAGGAAAAACACATATTTTAAAGCTATTACAAGTTGTGCAAATAGTCAATTCACTAGGAAAAAATGCCCTTGTTTCAGATAGCTTACTTCATGTCGAAGTAGGGTAAGCTATTCAAAGCATTAAGAACATCCACAAGGGGATGTAATTGCTAAATATATCTGTGAATGTATACCTTAGCTTCCTTTGCAGCACCTTGTCTGAGAAGACAACCTTATGGGTAGCAGATAAATAAATTACATCTATAAAAGTAGGCAAGAGAAGAAACTACTGTCCTTTACTGTAGGACACATGAAACATACAGGATGCACACCTCCAAGGTAGGAAAATCAGTTCTCTGAGAATCTATTTACACAACAATAAAAAAGCAGAACTATTCTAGAGGCAACAAAGCTCTGCCCAGAAACAGTGAGGAGCCCAGAGACAGCAGCCCTGTCCGAAGAGGCAGGAGACCCAAAAGCAAACCTCTGCTCGGGATCAGGAGCAGTGTGACTGCCTCCTCCATCTTGTGCACCCACATCCCAGTGTTCAGAAGGCGGAGGCACGCTGTTCTCCACCCTGCAGCCTCTCCCTGCTTCACAAAGATGGGTGTATCCCCCATGTGCCAGCCTGCTGGCTCATTCGCAGCCACAGCTCCCGCCGTCACCCCGGGTGAAGTGGGTGACACTCTCGGCCACAGCTGTAAAACACTGGCAACCTGCCCGTCCCCAGCTTGGCACAATGGGGAGAGGCAGGGCCACCCTGGGCCCAGAGCAGCCAGGGAGTGAGACCAGAGGCCAGGAAGCAGGGAGCCATCTGACCCATCATCTGTCCCTGTGCCCAGGGCACAGGCTGTGCCACTGAGATGGTGGCCCTGCAAGAGCCCTCTCCTTGCACCCCGCAGCAGCTCCTGCTCAGAGCTGTACCCACAGCCACGCAGGTGGCTCCCGTGGCTTACTGTCTGTCCAGTCTTGCTGTGACTCTAGCCTTAAAATGCAAAACTTTTAATTTCAGAATTTTCTAACAGAGCCATTATAGCATTTCTGATTTGCAGGGACTTTTCCCCCCTTCTTCAATGAAGCTACTTATGAAATTCAAGCCAACTCATTAACAGCTTTAAGCTAGCCAAAAATAAATTTTCCCCTCAAAGCAATTTCCCCTCAAAATACACACAGACAAGTAAGTCTAACTCTCTAGTAAAAGTCCCACAACCACAGATCAAGTTGTCCTGCCCCAAAACATGGGACTATCCCAAAACTTTATGAGATTGTATCAGAAGACCACAAAACAATTCTCCTGTAAGCTGGGGGCGGAAGGAAATAGCTCAGAAACCAAGTGATGAAGCAAATAAGAGGACGAGTAAGTGGGAGGCAACTTTGATAACTACTCTTACTGGAATCAAGTTCAGCAGCAGCAGGCTGTTAAGGGTTTTTTTTTCCCCTTTAAGTGCCCACAGTACCTAAAACAGGACCAGAGCACCAAATGTATGGTTCCATGCCTATATTTAAGAATAAATACAAACTATTGTGAAACATATGCCCTATATACACAGCATATTTGGCACTAACCTCCTGAAGTTGAAAATTAATAGAACAAATCTATTTAACCATTTAGGTTGTGGCATATAGCCTGTGGTGTACAGTAGTGGTGGTGGTGTGGTTGGGGTGTGACAGTGGTGGAATAGCAGGTGATATCTCATATGAGATGGCCTAGTTTGGGTCTGGGGTTTTTTTGGCTTCTGTAGATTTATATTGAGTATGTTTTAAGTGTAGCAACAGTAGTGTTATACAATTTGACTCGCTGGTATTGGCTCCTCAAATATTCAATGTTAATGTAGTGGGTTGACCATGGTCAGATGCCAGACACCCAATAAAGACCTCTCTCTGTTAATCTTCTCTGCAGATGGACAGGGGAAAGAAAGCACAACAACAGGTTCATGACTTGAGATAAGGACTGAGAAGGATCACTCACTGAACACCATCATGGGCAAAACAGGTTAGAATCAGAGATATTAACTGAATTTATTGCTAACAAAATCAGAGAAGGATAATGAGAAGTAAAAGACAGCTTTAAAAACACCTTCCCCCCACCCCTCCTTCCTCCCCAGCTCTACCTTCTCTCCCATCAGTGCAGGAAGAGAGGGAATGGGGGTTATGGTCAGTTCATCACCCATTGTCTCTGTCATTACTTAGGTGCCACCACTTCACCTTTAAAAGTCATATAACAAAACTAGTCCTTCCCCTGCTCCAACATGGGGTCCCTCACAGGGGAGACAGTTCTCCACGAACTTCTCCAAAGTGAGTCCATCTTACGAACAACAGTTCTTTACAAACTGCTGCAGTCTGAGTCCATCCCATGGGAAACAGTTCTCCCCAAACTGCTGCAGTGTGGGTCACTCTTCCATGGGGTGCAGTCCTTCAAGGACAGCCTCTTCCCCTGTGGGTCCTCCACAGGGTCACAAGTCCTACCAGGAAACCTGCTCCAGCATGGGCTCCTCTCTTCATAGGTCTGCAGGTCCCTGCCAGGGCCCTGCCCCAGCAGGGGCCTCCCACGGGCTCACAGCCTCCTCTCAGGCATCCACCTGCTCTGGTGTGGGGCTCCTCCACAGGCTGCAGGTGGATCTCTGCATCCCCATGGACCCCCATGGGCTGCAGGGGCACAGCTGCCTCACCATGGGCTGCACCACGGGCTGCAGGGGAATGTCAGCTCTGGTGCCTGGAGCACCTCCTGCCCCTCCTTCTGCGCTGACCTTGGTGTCTGCAGAGCTGTTCCTCTCACATGTTCTCACTCCACTCTTCTCTGGCTGCAGTTACACTGTGCAGGAACTTTTTTTCTGCTTCTCCTATATGCTATCTCAGAGGTGTTACCACTGTTTCCAATTTGCCCGGCCTTGACCAGTGGCACGTCCGTCTTTGGAGCTGCCAGGAGTTGGCTCTGCTGGACCAGGAGGAAGCTCCTGGCAGCTTCTCAAAGAATCCACCAAGCTACCAAAGCTTGGCCATGCAAACCCAGCACAGCTGATCAAGAGCCTAGAACTTGGATACTGGCAAAAGAGTAAGCTCATGAGGAAGGAAAGACTAAAATCACAATCAGGGACAAAGAATATTTTAAATATTAGTAGTCATGCATCAAGCTTCATGTACCATCAGCTGCACATAAACCCTATTACACCATGGGATATATTCTAGAAATTACATAGTGTAGCTCCAGACAGAAAAAGTTTTACATGAGTCTGTTCAGCAGGACTAAGCAATAAAAACACAGTTAACCAGGATCTGTGAAGAGAAGCCAAGCAAAAAACCACAACTGAAAACTGAAAGGCCATAAAAATTAACCCAAGTGAAATTTCATATGTGTTGGCCACCTAGTTTTAGAGAAATGTTTATGGTTTTATCCCATTTTAAAATACTATTAAACTGTGTCACCACACAGTAGTTTCAAGCTCACAACCTGAAGAAAGAAATGTAAGGGGTATCTCACTCTCTTAAAGCAGTAAAATAGGTACCTAGAGATTGAAGGACAAAGGAATCCAAGGCAAAAAAGGATCTTCAATTCTATGTGTTACGTGCAAGGATAATGTTTTAAAGTTTAAGTGAGAACATTCAAATATAAACTAAGAAAAACATGCTGAAAAAAATGTGAATGGAAACATTTTAATTCCTCCTGACACTACCACAGCTTCCCTCAAGGAAGAACCAAATTTCAGTATCTACTATAAAACTAATTCTTTTCTCAGTTCTAATTTTAAATATTCCTAGTTTGCCTATTGCTGTCATTTTGAAAGATACAGAGTTTGGTGTATAGAGAAGACTGTAGTTTATTGATTTGGGATTACTGAAGGAAGGAAAGTACTGATAATGAAAAAAGGGGAAGAATCTGGACCATAAAAACAGATGTTGGAATAGGAGAACAGAGCATGTTCTTTATTTATCCTGGCCATAGCGGCAAATAGAGTTTTAGCAATGCATTTACACACTGGCAAATATTGTGTACATAAGAGTGTCAGTACCCTTTTTGGGTTGTGGTGAGATGACTAGAGGAGGTTTCTGTAACATATTTGAATAGTTAGAACCCTGCACAATGATAGTCACCAGTATTTCTAAATCATTTTCATAATACTGAACTTCTGTGACTTATCTAGGACCTTTCAGCTGAGTTTTTCAACATCCAAAGTTTGTTTTAAGAAGAAAACCTGTAATTTCTTGCCAGTTCAGTTAATATAAAAGCAAATTAATCAGACAGAAACACATTGTACAACACTTTATATTATAATCTTCTACAAATTTGCTTACCATTATAGCACATAAGTCTTCTGAGCCCAACATACCCACACTGTGGTATTAGAAAAATTCACCCACTTTAATGTACAGAAATATACATGAGCCTCACAGTATTGTACTATAATGCTGTCAAATAAACAGACTACTGGAATTCAATTTCCAGGAAGCCAAGACAAAATCTACTGGCCTTCATCTGAAATACCAGTGTCATTTTCAAGCCCTGTATTTAATTAATACTATTTACTGTCAAGAGCCAAGCTGTATAAATATTTCACTCTTCCCAATTCAGAGACTAAAGGCAGGCCCAGAGGAAAATCTGCCCAAGTAAATGTATCTCATCTTCTCTGATGATGCAAGTGCTCAGTTGTCCTGTTCTTGACCTCTCTAGAATTCCTAGGCTCCAATACTGGTGATACAATGTCATCAATCTATATATAAAATATACATTGATTTTCCACAGATGATAATGACAGCTATTTCTTCTGCTAATGCTAATACAGTATAACTTTGTCCATATAAAAAGGTTCCTATCAAGGTAAGAAATGAAAAATCTTAGCAAAGTCCATTACAAAGTCAAAACCAATATTTAAGAAGTGAATAAAATCAAATTAGCGATCCCATTTCCTAAATATTTTTTATTTATCTCACTGAAACTGCACTGTTCAAAATAATCTTCCAGGATATAACTACATACAAAAGGCAAGCTTCAATCAATTGAATGAGCATTTTCAACAGTCCTGGATATATATTAAGTTTGGTTCCATCAATGCAGTAAAAAGTTCACTGACAGAGCACTCCATTTAAATCCGTTTACAGTAGTTAATGATTTTTACATATAAAAGAATAGTTTAATCCAGCTTTACAATGAATTTGAACACTGTGGCCCCAAAACTACGAAAGTACTTTAAAAGTACTTTCATTACTAACAAATCTAGTTCTGCTAGTTGCAAGCATAAGATTTCTCTCTACGGTACCCTAAATTTTCATAAATTTTAAAGGAAAGAAATGCAACGTATTGCATTTGTGTAAATTTCAACTCTTCCACAAAATAATGTTTTTCATAAGCTCCTAGTTCCAATTTTAGGAGGAAAAAAGCCTTTAGGGTGCAATTGTATAAATCTCAACAGATGCTTATTTCCTAATACTTCAGTTCTCATTGTACCACCCACACAGAACTTCACTCTCAGATTAGGAGGATCATTTTAACGCTGATTACATTAAATTCACTATAATCAAGCATCCACTTTTACAAGCATCTTCATAGGCAATCCATGTTAACTAATGTCACTGCTGAACAGCAGTGACTGAACAGAGAATAATCTTACCACATTTCATGCAAAACACAACTCCCCAGTTTTGAGGTCTAGCAATGGAAACACATTCCCTTTATTTATCACAAACCAGTTCCACACAGATTAAGTATCCCTCACAGAGAAGACCAGATTCATTAAGGATTACACATACCTATATTTTATTTCAGCTATTTCAGAAACACAGCTTCTGTGAGAATGAGGGTGCTCTGAACTGACTCCAGAGCTCCAAGTAAGCACCATTCCAGCCCTGCTTTGCAAGCTCATAGAAGTGAGCTCTGCCTTATTCATGTTTGATACTTGGAATCTACTGTAAGTTCTTCATTTGCATCCTTAAATTAATACCAAGGCTCTTGAAACTTGTTTCAATATAAGGCAGTTTTATTTTCAGTATTGCACTTTATTTTCTGACAGTATTCACATTACACACACATTTATTAGAAGAACACAGTCAAAAATGAGACATTTGTCAGAATTTTCTGTATCTACTACAGCTGTAAACAACGAGCACTATAACTCAGAACGAATAGACACACAGATCTTTTCTATCACACTTGACACTAACTACAACACAAACGCCAATGAAATCACTACAAAGTTAGAGGGAAACAGACTCTCCAGATCAAGACTGACAGAAAACTGAGATTTCTCTAATCTATGTTCTTTTTGCAGAGAAATATTCCTTACAAAGCAAACCACTTCATGAAAAAAGGAGAGAGAGAGAGAAAAAAAAAAGATGTTTTCTGACTGGTAACTGTTAGAGTAGGAATTAAAGTAGATTTTTTATCTGTTTGGGTTTTTTGGAAGTCTAAACTTATCACCATTCTAACTGCATCCTTTTTTTTGTTACCACACAGCAGCTGCTTCCCACTACCTCAACTAATATGAAAAATAGTCCAAATAAGTTTTAAGCAGTAGTTTCACTTTCCAAAAGACTTGATACAGTGGTAGACAAGCTGAAGGTGCACAATTTCAGTCACAGTGGTGGTACAGTCTCACAACATACAGTCAAACCCAACATCTGTAATTCCACAAGCAACACTAGTCAAAAGCCAAGGCCAGGATTTCTTAAATGAAACTCCAACTGATGTATCCTTCCAACACTGGTATAATTTCAGATGGGTATACTGGCTAAAAGAAACAGCTACAGCTCTTTGATCTTGCAACAGAGAAGATGAACATGCAAGTATGTCAAATAATAGGACTGAAACCCTGGACATTCAAAAAATCAATAGGAAAATTTCCAAGGATTCAATGGAACCACAATTTTAAACTATCCCTTCGCTTATGGAACCTACTTTTGCTGAACTGTCTATAACAGGAACACAGAGATAACCACATACTCTACAGCCAAAGGATATTTTGAGTGAAAACTACCTCTCTACTTCAGCTTTGCCCTACAAATCCTTTCATGACACCCTTTTTTTACAGCGGTTTATTCCTCACACTCATCACCACAGATTTCATATACAAATATTCATGTCATATGTGCTCTTATTAAAGGTTTTGAGCTTCCTAAACACAGGAACTGTGTGTTTTGGTCAGCATCTGTAAAGTTACCAGATTATTTCCTGTCACTGTACCAACCAAATCTATAGTTTTGGTGCAGAATGTAGCAACGCTAAGGAAAAAACAGGGTTTTTTTTTTTTCCCCACCTAAATTAATTAGGAACAAAACACAAGAAATTATACACAAAATGCTTTTTATTTTAATATTTCCCTAATGTGTTAGCTTTTTTAATCGAAAATTAGAACTGAGACAACTGAAAACAACCATATGATCAACTTGACAACAAAATTTCATGTTCTCTATAGAGAATCCATTTCAGTGACATTTTTCTCTTTATTACACACACCTAACTCAGAATGAGTGCTATTCACTAGGAGAATAATACTTTAGAGTCTTTGCATTTTTTTTAATAATTTGTTTAAATGACTACAAAAGTAGATTATTACTGAGAAGACATGCACAAGAACATTAAGATTATGCAGTCCAGATACGTAGTGTAAATAAATAATAATTAATATGGTGTAAGTAATAAGTGTAAAATAGTAACATCTCCATAGCTATACATTTTCAAGTTAATATAAAACAAAACAAATTACTAACCAGTATTATAAACTTCATTAAATAGAAGCAACTACAAAGTGTTTTATCTGAACTGAAAAGACAGAAAAGTACTGGAAAACTGCTTAACGTTCTTTCATTCCCTGATGCTAGAAAATTAGGAAAGTTTAAAGAAAATTGTTGGTTTGCAAAAACTGCTGAACATAATTAACAAAAGAGGAAATGATACTAGATGTGGACATATATAATTTTACCCATATTTGGTTGGCATTTTATAAACAGTCATCCCCCAAACAACTAAAAACCCTTTCAGCAGGCTCATTTCCCACCTCTATATTTAGTGTACCAACCTCAAAAATACATATTTCTGACCTTAATAAGTCACTCTACATGTTAAAAGACAACATTTATTCATGAGTACACTGAAAAGGTTCTCACATAAAATCTCAAATGCGTATTTGTTGTAAAAGATTTATACCAAGTGAGTATACTGATATATCAAACATACCTAAAATAAAACCACAGCATTTATATTCTACAGCACTTATTTCTTTCACTGCACTACCAAACTATTATTAGTCTGCATTTAAACAATCCGCAGGGGTCTCTTTCTCTAATTCTCAGTGGTATTATCCCTTCTTGAGAGCAGAGTTAAACAGGCACAGCACTGCCTGATGGAGTCATCAGACAGTAATTCTTGAGCAACAAGCAGTTTAAGTCATCAGTGTCATTATACCAATTTCAACCCTCAATTTAAGTAATTTATTAGAGCATAGAGTTAGATGGAAAAGCTTGTATTATTTCATGTTCAACCTTTGCCATAAGACAGACCATAATCAGCACATCTGAAAAATGTCAATTCCTTAGTTACAGTATAAAATATCAAACAAATCTAATGAGAAAGGCTGAAGGGATCAACATGTGATATTCTTTCTCAGCAGAAAGTCCCATTCTTGGTCCTGGCACCAAAGCAAGGATCCTCTGCTTCCACAACCAGTCTCAGCATTACTTCTCAAAGTTTCTAAAATGTTAGTATTTCCACTCAGTACTTAAAACCAAGGCTTGTTCTGCTGTATCCACACAATTAGTTTAAGACATTGCACATCAAACTCCCCAGTGAAGAAGATAAAACTGTAACACAATCCAATTAAACGCAACAGGATATAGACAACTCACCAAGACTCAGCGATGCAGACAATGATTTCTAGGGGCTGTGTGTGCAGGGGGCCTCACTACTCAGATACATCTCAAGCATGCTAGGAACAAATTTGAGAGAAAAACATTAGTCTTTTTTTTTTTTTGGAGATGGATATAAAAAACCAAAAATATGATGTTTAGCACATTGCCATTTTAAGCATAACACAAGGAGGAAAACAGAAACTTTGCAGAGCATTATCTGCTTTTCCAGACATAACTACAACCCCCTTCCAGCTGCACAATCACTTCAGGCACACAACTTCCTTTCTACCTGCTGCCTACTGCAAATTCACAGTGATAGCAACTAAAATGTTTACATTAACTTACACAGTACGCAGCCTCTATTTTCACTAAAGAATCTATGAGAACTCTGAAAGTGGTCGGTTCCTTTTTTGGTTGACTGCTTGATTTGATAGCACATTAGTTTCAAATCTCTAAAAAGGAGAAACTGGTGTTCTTTTAACCATTATTATAAGGTGCATGTACAGAAACATGTTTCTTCTCTCAGCCCCCACTTACAATACTCCTGACCCAAGTGACAAGCATCAGTGAACAGAAAGCCTTTCACTAGTATGAAGTCCCATAAAGCAGTGAAGGGTCCCATAGAACAGAGGCCATACACAGCACAGCAAAATAATTTCTTCAAGGGAGAAGGAGTGTGCCACTGCCCAAATAAATATAATACCTGCATTTCTGTTTGAAGGTCAAATAGCACTTTATGTCAAATGTATCCAAGCAAATTACCAAAGAAGAGTTTTCTGCTTTCTTATTCTGACAAACAAAAAGTCAGAATATAAAAGCAAATGAGAACACAAATAAAATGGAAAATACACTACAATAGTCATCAGCAAAAAAAAAAAAAAAAACAAAAAACAAAAACCACACACTAATTATGCCTCAAGAGAAACAGAATTTAGAATCAACTTCATTCCTTGTCATTTCTGCCATCCTACAGAAACCTTCTTCAGACAAACTCTGCATAAGTTCTTTCAGTCAGATAGGATACCACAACAGTAACAGACTATTCAAGGGCACCAGTAACAAAGAAGTATTCTTATATAAAATATATACACAGAAGATAAGACTACATTATTTCCTCAGGAATGTCCAAAAAGCACACAAGCTCTGTGGATCACAGACTGAGGGCTTTCAGTGGGTCCTCACTGACAGAAAAAATTATCTTGTCTTGGAATAAAATTTTATGTAAGCTCCTAGATCTCTTGGCAGTTCAGGGAGACACCAAAGAGAAGTCACTGTCTCACCAGAAGACGGGGGCTGCAGCCCCAGCCCACAGTGGGGAGGCCTTTTCCACTGAGGAGCAGTAAATATGACACTGCCTGTGCAAACACAAGCATTTCCCACTCAGCTCCTCTGTCTTTTACCTGCTGTGCACCAGTGAATGAGAACTCTACTACCATTTTGTTTCTTGACAACTAATGTGGCTGCCCACTTGTATTTTCCTGCTGTTTTTCCCTATTTTTGCATCTCACCTCCTGGTCTCTGTGGCCTCCAATACAGCAGCTCAAGGAGTCTACACAAGTCTACACAAGTAATGTGGCTCCTGACCATTACAGTAGTGTCCACAGGGCCCCACCAGAAAGGACAAGCTTTGCTGATTTTCATTTGTTCTATTCATAAAATGTTTAACAATAATAGTGTCTGAAAACAAAGACAATACTTTTAAGCTTCACAGTAGAAGCACTACCTTCAAAACACAAAAACATGACTAACAAGATCTTTCTTCCCAAATAAAACTCTTGAATTGTAGAGCAACTAGTGACAGGCTCTTGTACCTGAATAGATGTATTATCTAGTATATTTCAGATACATTTCTGTAACTAAACTAGGGTGTCATTGAAGAAAAAAAGTGATGAACATGAAGTTATGGACAACTAAATTATCTGTTAGTCCTTTGCCTTCCCTTCTCAAGGCCATTCTGGAGGCTGAAGTAAAAGAAAACCAACTACTACTCATGCCTATGCAATTTACATCCAGTGCCACAAGACTCAGGAGCTTCTTGGGATGACCCTCAGAACTCAAGGGCAACTACGCCTGCATGAAGCCAGGTCTCACAGGGGCCTGACTGTTAAAGGTGGTGCACAAAGGCCCACATGAAGAGCAGGTCTTTGCCTCAAATAATACACAAATGATCAACATTAGCTGTGATATAAAAATGGAATACACCACAGCCACACCTGCCATTTTCCAACACCACCATCCAATCCTCCATCCCACAAAGAGTAAAAGAAAACTGTTTTAAAGGTCAAAAAACCCCAACTAAAAACAACTGACATGGGACAGAATAATACACTGTCAGTCCTCTGACTTCAGAGCACTTTACATCTTTATTTTCCATTCGTGCACAGTCACTTCTTCCCTTTCTGGTCTCTATTCCAGGTATTTAAGATACATTTACCTCCTTGGTCCATAAAAACTTTCTTGTGAACGAAACACACACCATCAACACTACAAACTACAGCTAAGCTAAAGGGGAGTGAAAACTGCCACTTTCAGACATACTTGGAAGAGATCATCCACAGCATGCAAGCTTAGTGAGCATGGACCTGGTGAGCCTAGTGAGGCTTTTCTCATCTATGTCCACTCTTCAGGTTCCATCATTCTTAAACTAAGAAAAAAATGAGCCACAAATGATCTCACCATTGTGCAGTTATCACTAGCTTCACACAGAACTGTAGCAAGAAAATATTTTGAGGCCTCATGAAAAATTCAGTATCTTTGTTTCAAAGTAACGCTTAAAAAATCCAGCAAAACAAGCAGAAGTATGTTTGCACTGCAAATGCCAACAAAAATTGGCAAGCAATTAAAATAAAAAACCTTTAAACTATGCTGTTAGAGCTACATTTTATAGCCTGTGAACTATCAACAAGTTGATTTTTTTTGCACCCAAGATAATGGCAACAACTCTCCTGGACACATTTAAAGAAAATGATATATTTCTAGCTGTAAATTTTAATTTTGGAAAAAATACAAACATTTAGACTGGAAGAAGATCTTTTCTCCTTGAGACTATAATTGAAAACTGCTAAAATAAATTATTTATTTATTTGTATACATTCAATCTTCCTCCACAAAGAATCTATTTCAGAAAACTGATCAAACAGGAAGAGGACATTGCTCATGTATCTGGAGACCAAGGTATAAATCTGAGTGAGGACAGCAAGTGAAATTAGTTGACACTAATCACACATTTTTCTCAGAATATATAAGTAGTTGGTCAGCAAGTCCTGACCATAATTTTGGAAGAGTAAAGAGTAAGGACTGAAGAGCTACTTTGTGAACTCGAAGCCTGGTGTAAGCAGAATGAAGAAAAGCAATCTCCACTGTAGCCCAGCTGGTAGATACCTGAACTCTCAGATGCACAAGTATTAAAACTTATGACCTTGGGTCTTCTTGAGGTTCGGGTTGCTTTGCGTTTTTGGGGTTTTTGTTTTTTTAATAATTTCTAATTCCATCACACAGGCATATGATGAATTTGTAAGTTCATAAAAATATGTGTAATAAAACTGTCAGTGTATACTATCAAATTATTCATGGGCAGACTTTCCTCTATTCTCAAGAAGTTTCCTTTTTAAATGCAGTTTAGAATCTCCTACATTATCCATGGGGTACAAATAGGTGACAAACTGCGTTGTTTTTAATTGGAGTGATTTTCTTCAAAATCCATGAGCCAGGCTCATTAGAGATCAATAGCGACAGCAATGAAAAACTAAATCTGTTCACACACAGATGAATTACAGCATAGGCAGAGTAAGAATAAAATTCCATAATGATTCTGACCTAACAAGCAAAATGTTCTTTCACTTTCCATGCCCATTCTTCAATTCCAGGCTTCTCCACTGAGGCAGCCAATAAAGCAGCCAATTGTGATATGCCCACTATAAATCCCACCCAGGAGCAACAATATGTCTTACATAGCTCACTAAAAAAGCATCAAAATAGCAACTCTCAGTCAACACTGCAGCAGATATACGTTCTCACTATGTCCCCTCATAGAAACTCACGTGACCCATACTATCTAAGATTTATGGATAAATCAAAACATTCGGTAGGTATTTTAATTAATTTGTCACCTATACTCTCTGCCCTTTCATTAATCCATTAAAGGTTTCCATGTAATGTGGACTATTTTAGCAAAATACAAGTTTTCCTTTTCAAACAGCAAATAACTTCTTGAAGTTTAAAAACAAAGAGAAAAATGTAAATAGGATTTACTGAGGGCACTGCATCTTAGCTGCAAAAAGCAAATGCACATTCCAAAGAACTTTGAATATCTAAGTAATGGGAACACACTCACAGAAAAAGTGAGATCTACTATCAGTTGCAACTCCTAAAATGAGAGCAAACAAAAAAGAATATCTGTCAGTAAGTGTATTAATGGGAGATTGTTATGGAAGCCATTTAAGGAAATGCAAGACTTGGAATAGCATAATGATGCAGCTGCAGAAGAAAAAAATGTGCATATTGTTAATATGTTGCGGTATAGCTTCAGACATTTAAATTAATGAACTAATTTCAAACTTCAAGATGTCAAGCACTCCAATGACGATACATTTTCCATAGGAATTGTTTCCATTATACATCCATAAAACTCTTAAATAAAATTTCCATTAGTCTTTAATTTGAGTAACGTGCAATTTCCACAGGAAAAGATTGAAAAATCATAAACAGTTACAAAATGCAGTGCAGCAAATCTACCACATTCAAGATCTATTTTTCAAACTATTCATCAGCTCAAAATAATTGTATAAAATCAGCAAAAGTATTCCAGATGCTCAGGAGAGGAAAGGCTGTTCTAGGTAATAGGTAAATGTAGGACTGAACGAAAGAAAATTAATTTCTTCCACTCATTTTTCCATCATATAAATGCTGTTTCTGAAGACTCACAACACTGACAAAATGGCTTTGTCTTAGAACTGTTTAAAAAATACCCTGTGTTTTTTGTCTTCTTTTTTTTTTTTCTAATTCTGTATTCTAAATTGATTAAACCATACAACCTGTCATTTTTCATGTCAGATTTCTACTTGGTATGTTTTGAAAAGGCTAAGCTACTGAATCATTAAAATAGGGAGTGTGTGCATAATGTAAATACCACTGACAAACTACTAACTGTAGAACTGGTAAGATGCCTTCGTAATATATAACCACTGATGTAATATTACAAATTATTCTTACTACTCAAAGTTACCATTTCACCAATACATATGACTGTTTAAAATGCTATTCCAACACAGAGCAGGAGTCCTGGCAACTATATTTTATTCCCTGAAATCATAAAATATTATCAAAATATTATCTATAATAAATACGTGAAATGTATGTTATCTAAGCTCCATTATTCTGGCGGGTAAAAGCCAAAGAATACTTCTGTAAGGTTTAAATTCCCAAGAGAAGAAGAGCTCAGATCCTGTCTGCAAGCACACAATGGAATCACAGCTGACGATGCACATCTTTTTCTGGATGTCTCCATATGCTCAGGAGGGTTTTTTCCCCTCCTCTCCCTCCCTGCTTCTCCCTCTCCGCCTCCCTTGCTCCCAGCACTACATTAAAGAATTTGTCATTTTCTGCTGCCAGAAGTATAAGAATGTTTTAACAACCAACAAAAATAAAGTAGTGCAGTGAACTTCACCTCATTTAAAAATAAAAATAGGCGATCCTGCCAGAGTAGCCGTGTGTAACTAAGTTAACTAACAGCAGAAAATGGGTGGATGAATGGATGCTGTTATATGCCTTCTACAAAGTAATTATCAATGTTACTCTGTTCTTAGTTTAAAATGCTGTGTCACACAGCAGAGCATATACTGTATCAACACATTTAACCTCTGACCTCTGAAGCCAAACATGGACTTAAATGAATATTGAACATTTTAATGCCTGTAAGAATACCGAAGAAATGTGTGGAATTTGTTAAATATACCTACTTGCATGCAAATTGCATTATTTAGGGAGGCCAGCCACAGCAAATGTACAAAGAACTGAACATGGCAAGAACAGTTTTAGTTCAGTGTTCCCTTTCTCCAGTGCACAATCTATTAGTGCTTGGCAGACAAAGACAGTCACTTTTATATTTAAATTTGGTAGCAGTCTTTGGTTCGTCTTTTTCTTTCAAATGAACTGACAGCATCCTCAAGGCTTAGACCTCTTAAGCCTCTGCAATTCTGGTGTCAGGTGCTAGAGAAACTCCAGCTGAGCAGAAGCCCAGATTTTGCCAATGAGACAGTGACATCAACAACAAAGGCAAGGAGCAGAAGACAGTGGGCATTGTAGCAGCAGCTGGCTCGCTCACTGACTTTGTTCTTCCTGCTGCAAATCTGGGCTCCCTGCAGATGGGCTAGCTCTTACTGGTTTTTTGGAGGACGGAGGGAAAAGTTGGGAATGCCAACACAGACGGTTTACATGTCTCTTTCAACAGAGCCTTTCAGCCTTCCAATGAGCAAGCTACACCCTAAATGATTATAAAAACATAAACAATATTCTTAAGTAATTAATTTTTACTTCAGAGTCTCAGTTTAATGCAATACACTACGTTATAGGTGAATAAATCCCTTGTATTTTCTACTGTTTCCACCAGAAATAACCACTATTTTCTCTCTCAAATAACGTAATTCCAGTTTAAGAAGGTAAACTGATTCCAGAAGTACCACTCTTGATGGCAATAAAGTATTCCTTCCTCAAATGTCTTGAGTTTCAAATTTAGCACTGATACCACCAGGACACACAATAAGGAATTTACACACTTATTAAAGAAGTCCCTTCAGACATTGTAGAGATACTGAAGAACCACATCATACACAGATTCTCTCCCTAATAAAGACCACAACCCTGAGAAAATACAAAGTTGAGAAATCTTCAGGTTTTATGTGACATAAAAGAGTATAGTGGCCAAAAAAATGAGGTGTTTGCAGCACGTTTGACATGCATTTATTGCATAATGCCCACTGAGATAAAAGCATATTAAAAATAATGTGATTCTTCAAAATATTGCATGATGTTAAAAAGATTAACCTTTCTTTCTTAAAGTTGTTCTCAATATTTTTGAAGGTTGAGACCATGACAAAGTATTTTCAAGTCGGTAGATAACGAAGACTTCCTATGAAAATTAAGCTTCTCACAGCACTTCTCAAACTTCGGGATTAACCAACTGGGGGACAATTTACAACTTTCCTTATCTTGCATGACACAACAGAGCCAACCTCTATGTCCGGTCCCCAAAGAGTTGTTACCACAAATGCCAAAAATAAGGGATACAAATGCATGAGGGCCCATAAGTGCTTGCATACATGTCTGTACGTGCAAATATATGCAAGCCTGGTATATCCTATTTGTGACACCACTGCTGACGTAAACAAACACTCTGGAAAAAAGTTGAAGGCACAGTACCTACACCTATTTGTGTGACAAAACAACCAGTTTCCATTCACACTAAGTGGTGTGTAAGGAAACAAGATCCCTGCTTTGGGGAGTAATAGTTTCAGTGTGACATTAAAAATTATATACAACATGGTAATTTCTCAGTGAGCATCCAACACAGGGGACCAGCAGCTCCCTCCCTCTGGGCACTGCCAGAGGATTCCCCCATGAGATGAGCCCACCAGGTGGCCCAAAACTGCCACTGGCTTCTAAGGAGCCAGGAAATTAACCGACTAGAGTTGTTTTTATAGTTCAGTACATAAAAAACCCAAAGGGATAAAATCCAAATGACTGCCTTCAGCCACAATGGCAGAACAACAACGGAAAAAATGCTTTAAGTACAAAGACTGGCAGTCTTAAATGCTTACTTATTTACAGTGGCAATAGAGCTCTACTGTAACTGCCATAGCCAGGCACTATATGCTTAGCTCAAATTATTCTTAAACATTATGGGTTGAGTTCTAAAGCCTATTCACCTGCTTCTTGCTACTCTGAGAAAAAGAAAGAAGGGAGAAAGAAATATAAAAACAATTGATTATTATCGAACAAGCAGGCTGTTCTCCTTTCACAAGGAGACTCTCCCTGCTAAATTACAAGTATATTTATTTATACAGTGTCCCACATACACACACTTCAGACTGAAGTATACAGGTTGACTCACACTAAGTATATATCATGATATACAGCTCTCACGACTTCCCGGTGACTACCGGCAACCTCCTTGCCTTTTTTTTGTATTTCCCTCCCCCCCACCTTTTTCTGCCAGGCTCTCGGGCAGGTCTGCAGGTCTCCCGCAAACTATACGGCCTGAATGCCCCTCTCCGGCAAAAGCAGCGCGCGGTCCCCGAGCTGGGGGAAACGCTCAGGCCCAAGCGGCGGCAAAGGAGCGAGGGGCAGAGAGGGAGGCGAGGGACACGGCTCCGGTTACACCTCGCCCCGCAGCCTCCGAGCCGCGCGGTGCCCGCGGCGGCGCACACACCGCCCCCCGCGGAGGCGGGGAGGGGCCGCGCACCCGCCCTCCGCGGAGGCGGCGGGCACCTCCGCACCCCTCCCCCGCGCCTCACGCGTGG
>VXAC01005868.1:497976-529446 GCA_013399225.1 Rhipidura dahli | reverse complement strand
CCCTCGCCGCTGCCGCTCGGCGGAGCGCGGGGCCGCTGCGCGCCCCGCCCGCAGGGACAATGGCAGCCGCCCCGCTCGCAGCCCTGCGCAGCGCTCCCGGGAGCCTCCTCCTCGGCAACCGAACCGGGGAGAAAGGGGAAGGGAAAAACAAAGTCCTTCGCCCTCGGAGGGAGAGACTTTGGCTGTGGCCCTTTGCTGTTCGTCCTCCGAGGAACCCCGCTCCCAGGCGGGACTGGAGCAGTCAGCCCTGTTACGGATTTCAGTGGTCCATATTCACAAAAAGAGGGAAGCGAGGCGGGGGGATACAATCTTATTTCCTTTCTTTGCCTCCGGGAAAAAAAAAAAAAAAAAAAAAAAAAAAAAAAAAGAGAGAAAAAAAAGACACGCTGAAAATCGTGTCAGCTGTATCTCACTCATGGGAGCAAGAGGATTGAGATGCAGGCTTTCTCTAGATTGGAGGAGTGAATACATGAGTTAAAATTTGTTAAGGGCTGGAGGGCGATTGTTAAACATTGCCCCTTAGTTCAAGAAGCAATCCATGATGCAGAAATCCTATTTTACAAGAAGAGCTTTATGTTTTAACACATATCAACAATGGCGAGTTATACTTACCACACTGCAACAGTCGTTATTTTTGACGTTTTCTTACCTGGACGTGCAGCCTCAAGTTTTTCTGTAGCTATCTGCAGATTATGTATTGTTCCTGGTGGTATAGCTAACTCTGCTTGCAATTAGGCTCGTCCAATATTTTTTTGATCATAATCCTTGTTTTTCAGATGGTTACATTTTGCCCTACTGTGCTGCATACAATTTCCCATACTTGTCTGACTTAATTTAAGCTGTTTTCTTGCATTGGGCAAAAATAGTTCAATTGTTTCTCCAAACAAATTAAAGGAAAACTCTTTCCCACTCTCCTCCCCCATGTTAAAGAAAACAATCTTGCCAATCAAGTAGCTGAAAACTTGCAACATTTTCTTCTGCTAGTGAGAGAACTCAGAAATGAGAGGGATGACCGTCAGAAATCTATTTGAATTTAGTCCCATTAGAGATGGGGATAGAGGGATTGTCATTTTTATATGCTCAATTAGAGCTTTGATGTGAAAGTAACCAGAGATCCAATCCACATTAAATGCCACTGTCTTAGCTGGAGTACTTTTGACATCATCTTCAGAAGACAAGGCTCCAGCACTGGGTTGCAGCAGCTGGAGAGGACAACCTTTCCAAATGTCCCTCCCCATCAGTTGTATTTGGCAGAGAAATTACTTAGTCTTCAGGAAGTTCTTCCACTCTGCCCTTAAACAGGCAGGCAAAAAAAAAATGATGGAGAGTTAATTCTGTTTGTAGAAGAGAATATTACCTTGAAATAACATAGGAATTAAGAGTAACTTGTATTTGGGGGGGGGTAAAATGAAAAAGAAACCACCCAGCAAAAAAAAAAAAAATGGGGTAAAGAGTCCTGGAGAGACAGAGCTTTTCCTCTGACCTCATTTGTCATATCTGTGCAAATCTCTGTAGCAAATAAGCTAACAGTTAGATAGGCAATAATCTCATTTACCTCACAGTTGTGATTCATTCGTTCTCCTATGCAAAGTGAAACAGTGGTTCACTGGGTGGGAAAAAAAAAGAAAAAGGTATGTTTTAAATTTTGTGACCATAGACAGTCCAATTTAGAATTGCACAGATAATTTTAATTCCAGCATTTCTTATTTATGAAAGCTTGACTTTTTTTTTTTCTAACATCACACTTTCTTTAACATAACCAAAGATCTTTGTTAAACTAATACCTAAATCCACTGGGAAAAGCAAGGAAGATCTTTTAACTTGCTGCAGTAGGAGCATAAAAGACAGCCCATAGAACACAGAGTTTATGGTTTCAGCATTGACAAAAAGCCCCGGCTCCTATGTGGCCGAGTTTCCTAGTCAAACTGTGTGGGAGAGGAGATTTAACTACACACATATGCTCAGATCCACTGAAATCTGTTACAAGCTTCTAACTCATAAGCAAATACATTTTGTCATCTAAGGCCAAAACCCCAAGCCCTGGCTACAAGTATCATGGTATGCAAAGACCAGTAATTATGTTATTCCTAACTGTTATCCTTCAAAGGGAAGGGACCATCTTCCAGATGGGAAATAAATTTGATAAACACACTTTGGTGCAGATTTTATTCAGCATTTCAGCTCATCTCTGAACCTTCTCCAGTGTCACCATTGCTGTATTGTGCTGACTAGAGCTGGGCTTAGTTTTTCAGCAAAAGCTTCATCCATTCTAAACAAGAGTAATACAAGCTTCCTGTCATCCTCTTGTATTAACCTTCTTCCCCTTCATTCTTCTGCTTGCTATTTTGTTCGTAACATCACTTTGTGCATTAATTTGATTATTCACTGTGATCTGCAAACCTTTCCTGATGAGAAATTCAGCATCAAGAGAGATGATGTATCCTGTTATTTTGAGTTTTCGGTGAAGTTTGCATGAATTTCCTCTCATAACTTTTTCTCTCTTTTTTTGCCCTAAATTAACAGGAAAAAATTCAAAATCTGAATGCAGCCATGTTTTCCTTATCAGTACAGTCATGTATTTTCAATGTTCTTTTTTCTTACTTACTTTTTCTATCTAACATATTTCTTTAAAAATTGGTACACAGGGTGAATAAAACAAGCATTTGCAGGTGTGTTTCTAACTGGTTTTCAAATAAATAAAGGTATTTTTCCATAAGGTGAAAGGTTATGAACAAATTACTGGTAGCTTATGAACTTGGTAGGCTATTCAAGAATGGCTGCTGTCTCATAAAGCTCTACTGCCTGCAACTTATATGCAAAAGGCAGAATGGTTTATGTGCTCTTGCTGACATCAGGGCTACATGTAATGCAGCTGTTGGTGCACAAAGCCTTTTTCATGAGCAGCTGCATTTACTCTGTAGAATCACTTTGCCCACCTTTATGGGGAATTGAATCCCCACATATTCATTAACCTTCCCAACTGGTTTTAAATATGGTCTTTATGAAACCAGATTTTTTGTTGACACTATATACCTAACTCAAACCCACAAAAAAACCCCCAAAATTAAATTTAAAACCATATAAAACTACTGCACTATCTTAAGCTTCTTCAGGATTCAGGTGACCTGTTGAGGTCTTCTGGATGAAGCCACAGCTCCAATTAGGGCCAATTTTGAAGTTATGCCAGGTTTTCCAGGGTCATTAACAGAAGATTTTTACTGTCTCCACAGTCTCTTTGAATAACCCATTCCACAGTTTGAACACATTTGTGAGTTTTTCTTTTCCCGTGATGCCTAATTGGTCTGTTACAGCTTATGCCTGTTGCCTCTCACAACAAAAACCTACTGTGGACTTGCTAGAAGACTCCATTTCTCTGTATCTGCCCATTAAGAATCTGAAGAGAGCATTAAAATTTACACCAGCCTTCTCTTTTTCAGACTAATGGCCTGACCTTCTCAGTCTCTTCTCGGACATTATATGCTCCAGCACCCTCACCATCGTGGCAGCCCTCCACTGAATTTTCTTTTTTATATCTGTGTCTTTGACACACTGGGTAGCTCAAAACTGCACTCAGTTTTCCAGATGTGATCGCACAAGTACTCCATGGATGGGAATAACCACTTTTTTCAACCTGCTGACTATTCTCTTGCTATTTTAGCCCAGGATGCTGTTGACTTTCTTTGTTGCAAGGTCACTGCTGACTTACTTGTCGCTCCCAAATTTCTTTTTGAAAATCCTTTCCCATCCTTTTAGCCTCCAGCTCATAAAGTGAAGGTTGCTCTGCACCAGATGCAGGATGCTGTGCAACCACTCATGCAGTTCCTGCCAGCCCATTTCTTCAGTGTGCTGAGGTCATCCAGAGCACTGACCACAATTTCCCAGGTACCTGTGATCTGTGCTTCATCTCATCACTCACGTTGCTGACTGACCGTGTTACACAGTAACAGTGGCAGTACCCACCCTTGAAGTGCACCGGCCGCCAGCAGGACCTGCTCCTGCTGATCACAGTCCTTGAGCCCAGTGGTCCAGTCAATGTTCCACCTTATCTTCTACTTAACCTCATCCATACCTCTCCTGCGTGGTTAAAGGAGGTCTGTGGTTGATTGTGTCTAAAGCTTTGTTAAAGTCAAGGTAAACAACATCAGCTGCTCTCCACTTCTCCACAGATTCACTTATCTCATTATAAAAACCAGTCACAGTGGTCAGGCACAATTTGCCCTTTGCAAACCCTTGCTGCCTGCCCCCAGGCACCTTCTTGTCTTTCAAACACCTGGAGACAGTGTTCAGGAGGATTTACTACTTAATCCTCCCACAGACTGAGGTCAGGCTGGCTGGCCTGTATTTCCTTGGATCTCCCTCCTAGAAGATGGACATGACATTTGCCTTTTTCCATCTTCCCCCAGTCATCACCACCTTTACTCACTACATCACCACAACCCCCCCGGCATGACACACACACTCTACAGTTTCTACAGCTACGGTGACCCTCTGGCCTCCCTTCACATCTCCAAACTATTGCTGATTATCCTCCTCCCATTAGCCCTTTACCACAATCTGCCCTTTCAAAATAACACATGGCTTCATTTAAAGCATCTAGGATCTGGCTCAGGTTCTTCGAGGACACTTTGGCTTTATCATGATTTGATACAGTGCTACAACAGCCTCATTAAGAGTTTGCAGTGAAGAGCGTATCCTAGGCATATAGTGCTTATGTGGTTAGAAAATAAGATTTTTTTCCTAGAAAAACTTCAGGCATTAATATTTTTTTTGCACCTTAAATAACAAACTCCTAACTAAAAAAAGTGGTTAATCAAACATCTTGTTGTATGTTTATGGGTTATTAATTCAATAATCTGCTATATTTTTTTAATTGAATAGCCTTGAAAAGGTCAATCCATTTTTAATACAAAAAATCAATCAAAATAAATTTTACCAAATAAAATGTTTTGAAGAAAGTTCTAAATGTATAAGAATTAGAATTTTAATCAGTATTTGTTCAAATATTTTTACACTAGAATAAAAGACTCATTTTACTCACACTACTTTGGTGAACAGACCATGCTAAGACAAAACAATGTTCAGCTGAGGGAAATACACCTGTAGAGGTAAAGCATAACTGCTATGATAGTACCAGAAGTGCATTTATTTGTCTCATACTGTAATGTCATACCAAAACCCTTGCATTTTTACCTTGCTGAACGTGCACCTCTATTTACCCAGCCCACTCACTTCTGTCACTTTCCTTCAGCTATTTATAATAATTGTGACCACATGAAGTACTGGATCAGACAAGCAAAACCTGCCTCTAAAGCCCTCCTTGAACACTGTGAGGGGACTGCTGAGCAGGGGACACCAAATTCCAACCCTGAGAAAAGGGGTAGTGCCTGCTGGGTACTCCTGGACAGCCTGCTGGAATTAGCCCTGCTTGAGCAGGACAGGGTGATCTCCAGAAGTCCTTTCCAGCCTCAGGGATTCTGTAGCTCTGTGATATTTTTGTGGCAAAAAATTTCTTTATGCTATTCTGCTTTATTTCTCACTGCTCTCCCAACTTCTCCAATTGTTTTTCCCTTTAACCACCTTCCCTCCCCCCCCTTATACCCTTATTTCCCCTTTTATCTTTGTTTTTGCTAGTCTTTTATTCTCAGTCTCTCCCATATTCTCATCCTACAGCATGTGTTCAACAATAGTTATGGTGTGACATATTCTGTGTGTTCATGCAGTCTATTAAAAAAGATATTGCCATCCCTCCTACTGAGGATTAAAAAGGTCCAGTTCACCCCTGTACTCTGCCTTTAACCAAAAAGATAAACAACCCTCAAGCATACACATTAAAGGGCAGAACTGAGCTGCTTATAAGATATAGAGGTAGAAGTGTTTCATTATGGTTTTGCTGTTTAAAGAACAGTGTTGTCTTCCTCTTGTAATTACACTGCTGAATATGTTAACTTACCTTTTGTTTAGAATTGTGCAACACTGTCTTCTTCCCTTGATTTCCTGCACTTGAATACACAAATTTTTGTACCTTCACAACGTTTTCATAATGAAGAGGATTGCTGAGGAAGGGCATAATTAAAAGCCATCCCACCATTTCCAAGTGGAGAGGTACACATTCTCAAGCCCACTTTATGCTGTTCTCTTTGTGCTGTGCTCTGAAAATTGATTCTAAGGCAGACTTATTAATTCATAATTACTTCTCATTGTTGACCATATACATTGGAAAACTTTTCTCCTAAATCATGAGCGTGCAACCCTAAGTGACTACATCTTCTATGTTGAAAGTACTTTCTAAATTTACTATTAAGCTGATTACACCCTGAGTCTGATCAACCTCTGCTCACCACTGGCCACTTACTATGTAAATCTAGAGTTATGTACACATACAAATTTACCAGCTCATGTAATTAGAGTCCAGAAGATAGAAAAAAAAAAATCAGAGTGGTAGTGAAGCATGTTTTTAACTAGCAAAAACTAAGCATGTCTGTACAAGCAACACATTTCATACAGCAGACTTAAAATCTTCCTCCCTCTGTTGCAGTTCCTAATGCCATTATGAAAGAAATTAAATTAAGATAGAAGGATGACAGTGATTTAGTCACAGAACCAGTTAAATGACTTTCCAAACTGGAGGCCACAGATAGCTTTTTGATTTACAGATAGCACAGAAGCTTGACCTTAGAAACTTTTAACTGAAGTAAATAAAGTCCAGAAAGTATGAAGTAAATTTAAGGAGTCTGGCTTCATTTCAAGGTAGAGTTAAGAGTTTTAAATTATGCTTGTGTAAATTCAGACAATCAGCTTTTTTGCTCTATTATTTTTTTTAATTTATTTTTTCATTAAAGCAACTACATTTTTATCAGCTTCCCAAGCTCATGGGTTTTTGTTTGATTTCCAACCCTAAACCCTTGAATAACAAATTCTTTGTATGGAATTATTTTAATCTAAGAAATATTAGGAAAAAAATTGTCCCTGAGCTTTTTGTACTATGTAGTAGGGCAGAGGTTTTCCATTCCCTGAGACTACCTCCATTTCACCCTTATGGCATGTCCTCTGAAAGCTCCTTGACATCAGTTTCATCTGACTCACCAGAGGCATCAGGAATGGGGAGCAGTCATTCTTGAAGACTGAGCCAGAGAGTGCAGAATGACCAGAGCAGTTGAAGATATTCCTAATCAGTTTTGGACATCTGTCCTCTTTCCCCAGACAGCTCCTTGGATTTGCAGACTCTGGTGGTCTCCTTGAACTGCCTTCCCCGCTTTAGGAGTAGATATTGTTGCCACGTGAGCCTCCATACGTAGGCCGAGATGACACATTGCTCACAATGCAGCAAGAAATTCTGTGGGTTTCTTTCTCCTTTCTTGAATCAGGAAGAAAAGGTGAAAACAGCGCTGAACTTTAAGTAATCACTGGTCATCAAAACTGTCACCTCACTGAAATGAGTCTCTGCTGCAGCCTCCTTGCATAATAAAGGAGACAGCTCTGTATCAGTAAAAGGTAGCTCACATTTCTGAAGTTGTAGTCATGCCTTAGTACGTTCTCACATCTCCGTTTTTTGTAGACAGAAGTTTTGGTTTTACTACACATGCCTGTTATCCATTAAATGTGGATCATCAGGAAGTAGTAAAGTTAGTGAAAGCCAAAGCTGAAGAAGAGAGAGGCTACAATTGTATTAAACTTTAATATTTTTCCTTGCGCTGTCCAACTGCAGCCATTCCACTTTTAACTTCTCAAACACATTTGTAATAATTATAGCAGTATTTAAGAATATTAGACAGTAAAACTTTCATTTAAAAAAATTGAAGAGGAAAGGGACTCAGAAATGGATACACTAACTTAGGGCTTGTATTTGCAGTAAGACAAAACACGCTTGACTAGGTGCTTGAAAGATGATGCAAATGTACCGAATGGTTTGGAAAAGTACAGTTTGTAATCATGTGCGTACTTACAGACAACTTAACCAGCTCAGCCTTACCATTGTCTGGTGAGTCCAACCTGACAGCGAAGGTAATGGGCTCTGTCAATAGCTCTGCTTACACTCTTTAAATCAACAAGTGTTTTGCAAGAGCCACTGGAGCCCTAAGGTTTCGAGGAGAAGCGATGTAAAGCTATTCCTCCTCCCCCACCGCTGCAGTCCTTTCTGCCCTGTCCCTCTCAGAAGGCAAGACACAGCCTGAGCTTTCCCCTTCTCGTTTTGATGCTTATACTTAAGAAAGATCCTGCGGTAGACAATTCAAGTACACTCGATGAGCATCTTACAGAGACGGTGCTTGCTGAGATACAGGCTTCCAAAACAAGTTGTCCTTTGTGTACTCCTCTGCTAAGTCTCAGCCATACGCTTACCAAATGAAAAAAAAGTCCTATGAAGGACAGACCGAGCTGAGGGAAAAAGTGTCCATCAGAGAGTATCAGAGTATTAAGAGGAATTTAATTCCTTTTCAGAAAAAATCACATTCCCTCTTAGTTTAGATACAGCTGGACTGGTTAAATATATACCTTGAATCCAGAAAAAAAAAGTAACAACAAGATCATGAGGCTGAAAGAGGTCAAGAGGCCATCTGCATCCATCCCCCTCCTTTAAGACAGGATGATCAACACCTGTCTCACTCCTAATGGTCGGTCTAACCTGTTCTTAATGACCTGTAATGAAGACATCTCAGCCTCCCAGGCAACTGCATTGCGTTAAACTTATTACCATAAGTTTTCCTAGCGCTTAAACATGGTTTCTTTTGCTTAAGTTTAGACTTTTATCTTCTCCTCAAATCTATCATAGATATTGAGATTTTGTTTTCCCCCTCTCTTTTTGCTATTCTCACCCTTAAGCAGAGCTGCAGCAGTGTTTCTCTTCAGTCTGGTGCTATCCTGAGCAAACCCAGTTCCTTCCCGCTCTCCTTCCAGGGCTCATTTTGCCAGTCCCTGCTCACTCAAGTTGCAGTTCTCCTGTTAGTACAGAGAAAGGAATGCATTTTTGGTACTGAGCATACTGCTTAGTTTGAGGCCTTACTGATGCTGGAAGGATGACTTTGTCATTGCCATAATTTGCCATGAAAGCTGTTCCAACATCCCAGTAATTATTTTATACTTCCCCCACCCCTCCAACAATAAGGTATTGCTCATTATTGTTCAGATTGAATCTACCATCCTAACTTTACGATTCCCCAAATTTTAAAATGCAGTTTAATTCATTGTTATATATATTCCATTGATGTAAAGACATGCACCACTTCACATGAAGACCTTGCCCAGCCATTACTTAAACAAAAATCAAAGAAAGAGATCTAACAGAGCTATTTAGAGCACAAATATTTGTACGTTTCGGAAAAATCGAGACTCTAAATCAAAGCATAATAAACAAACAGCACTGCTGGTGCAAGTGAGCAGATCTGCCAGAATTTTTCAGACACTATGGCATATGCATTATTTTCTGTGCTGTCTGTATTTCTACGAATCAGAATTTGGAATATAAGAGAACCATTAGAGAACTACAGAAAAGCCTCAGTAACACCTCATTATAGTCTTAAGACAAACATTCTTAAGGACGTAGGAAAAAAAACCCATTCAGGATGGAGAAAGATACTACTTATGTCTGTGAAACTGAGATGGTCACATTTGCTTAGGTATTCTGTTCATAGCTATGTACTTTCCTAAACAGGTCACATAACCATAGGTTTAAACACAGGACACTACACTTCTGCTGTAGCTGCGATTACCTCTTGAACACGATCCCATTTTGCTAAGGACTGTACAAGTATATTGAAAGAAGATTTTCCCTGGCCAAACACTGCAAGCTAAATACCAGATAAGGAATGGGTGGACTGGGAAAAAAAAAAAAAAAACAAAACAAACCAACAAAAAAACCCCAACCCAACCTGCAAGTCTCATCCTCACCCTCCACCTAGAGACTGGAGTCAAAGAGAACAATGAAAAACTGGCCAAGTACAGGGTTTGGTATGATAGAGAGGTGTCCTACTCCAGCAGCTGCTAAACTGTTGTTGAGTCACTTGGTAGAAACTAGAGCAGGGTAAACAATGCAACAATTCAAAAAATTCAGGAGACACCCTTAGGTAAGTGATTTGGCAAATATATTTAGCTTTGCTGGGGATACTCACTGAGACTACTTACGTGCCTAAGCACCTTGCTAATCAGGAGGCTATTTAAGCTATTTGGAGTCTGAAATGTGTTTGTTTGAAGCTGGTGGGCCTGGTTTTAGCTGGTTCTTGCAAGACAAAATAATGCATAACACAATATGCCTTCCAAACATGCATATGAATTTAGTTGAATTTAGCTGAATTTATTTGTTACTGACATTTTTTTAATATTGTTTTTCATACTCACTATTGTAGATCCATGTATCTCTTTTTTTTTTTGTTAAAATAATATAATTTTTTTTAAAAATCCAACAATTCACAATTTATTAAATACTTATAATTTTGAGGCAAACCATGTCTGCAAGAAAAAAGCCTTTTTTTTGAAATTACTTAAATCTCATCCCCTACTACTACTTTGATAAAATCTTTCATTTTCTTTGAATAACAATCATAGAGGAGGAATTCTGGACTGTGACATGTAGAACAAGATCTAGTCGAGGAAAACAATGTATAATTGTGCATAATTTTGAATGTGTTGATATTTATGTATATAAAACCTTTTAATATACATGGTTTGGTTTCCCATACTAGCTGTCTTACATGCAATTTTTAGTTTGTAATCTACCCATAAAAACTGAGTAAAATATTACACATTCTTATTAAATTGATTATGTGTCTTTTCTATTGGGGAACTGCTTGTGCTATTGCTCAGGAATTCTATTTGACTGATTATTTTAAAATGTGTTCACTTCCACAGTGCCTTACTTAGCATCCCCTCCACTGACACATTTTTTATGTATACTTGCAAATTTAGGAGGAGTAAGAAAAGACATTGGTTAGAGAAGCCAGGTATTATATTTCTTTTTAAACATCAGAAGGTATCTCCAGCTATGTAGTTGTAAATTGCAATTTAGTCATTGTGTGAGCTTACTTTCCTAATATTTTCTCACAGTTCTGTCAAAAACTAGAAAAAATAAATTATAATCATGGAGTTTAGGGAGAGCATAAGCAGGGAGTAGTAGACTTGCCTATGTCTAGTAAGCCTACCTAATTCACATAGCTCAAACAAGAAAATCAAGTGGGCTGGCAAACCCCAAACACCTCCATTCAAATATGTTGCTATATGTATCACTTCTAATATAATGCATTGTATTTAGAAATGTGCCTACATACACATTATATACATAAAATGACATCTATAAAATCACAAGCTGCAATAATTCATAGCTATTGTAAGTAAATATGCTGAAGTCAAGGCAAAAAGATAAAGTAATAGAACTTAAAAGAAGATAAAAAAGTGAATTTCTGAGCAGATAAAATTCTAAAAAACAAGACCACTTTCAAGAGATAATTTCTCCTCTTTTCGTGCGCCATGCCAGTTTGGTGACTGGAGTAAGAAATTCTGGAAATGAAACGCAAATTAAGGTGAAACAGAAAATCAAGTTGTTTCTTAAACAAGGAAATGTGCACACATTTTAGATATCCCATAATCCATAACCAAATCATGAATGAATTGCTACTTCAGAGCAAGTGGAAAGGTTTATTACAGAAAAAAAAAAAAAAAAAAAAAAATTAAGTTCCTGAATATTCAAGGTATGGAAATATTTCTTTATACCTGCAGCAACCTCAAACTTCATATGTTTCTCTAAGACCTACCTACCAACCTGTAATCCAGATAGAAACACATGAGAAAATCCTGTAGAGATTGCAATAAAGATAGAATCTACACTGAAATATAGCTTGATTTTCTTGGAAGAAATCTGCCAAAAGGCACAAAGGGAAGGTTCACTGTGTTTTGTAAGTGCAAGCGTTACTCTAAATACAAGCAGAAAGGAACCTCACCCTAACTCAAATCATAGTGTCTGCAACTGCCACTTACTGGAAAAAAAAAAATAAAAAGAGGACAAGAACACTTTGTAGTTCTTGTGTAACAGGTTCACACACAGGTAGGTAGAAATCTGCATCAAACCCCTGCGTCAGCTCTTTTCCCTGCGAGCGCCGTGAGTTACCCTTCCCCTGCCCCACGGAATGGGGCGGAACCGCAGCGCTGACGTCGCTGACCCAGCGCGCAGCGAGCCGCGCGGCGCTGGCAGCGGAGCCCAGCCCGCCTTTCCCTGGCTCCCATTCCCTGTGCTTTATTCCGGCCAGCAGCACTCATCCCACCGCACCGCAACCCTTCCCACTGACACTGCTCCTCGCTGCCCGCTCGATGGAGGAAATGCTGCAACGAGCAAGGCGGTGGGAGCCAAACAGCTTGCAGAGGGTCGGCTCCAAACTGAAGGCTTAAAATTCCCTAAATAGACTAGATTTTTCACTCTATTAGAAAGCACGGATCAGCTGTACTATTTCACAGTCAACTGCTGTGTTTTATACTCCAGTAACCAAGCCCTACTGTCGCATCCAAACCCCTGTGTGTCTGGGGGTTCCAGATGCAACAGGTGTTCAGGTATTGTAAGTCAGGAAAGACTTTAGGCACTGAAGGTACTTGTAAATACTTCAGGTCCTTGTGAAACTTCTGAACAAAACTACTGTGGAAGCCAAACTCTCAAAGGTGACAAAAACTAGCAATCCCAGCATGGTTTTTTATTTGTGAAAAAAAGGAATACAAGCATTCAACTTTTAGAAAACAAAACAACTACTCTGGACTTCTTAGCCAAAATAATGAGATATTATTTAACACTTGGGCCAAGAGCCAACACTTTAGTCCAAGCCAGGACTGAGGCAAGAATATACACCTCTTGGATTGTCATCTGGGCAGTCTCTAGCGGGATTCTCTTGCCCCTGTTGCACTCCTTTAAATCGATCCTTACCTCTATCATATCTTCTCTTGGTCTTTCCTTCCTCTTTCATTGAGACTGTTAAAAAAATCTGCACATCCCTTTTCAACAGAGAAGCTGCTTCTTTTCCATCTTGACCAAGCATAGCCACGAGAGGAGAAGGACATGATCCCAGGAGTGGCTGGATCTTGGGGCACGTGCCTCAGTAGGTGCTGACAAGTGTAATGTGGTTCCCCAGCTCTCCAAAGCCAGTGCTCAACCTCAGCAGTTCCTGACAGGCACCAGGAAGAAAAAAAATGCACTACTGTAAATTCAAAGCAATAGTTATGTGAAGAAACAACACAAAAATAATAAACATTCTGAGGTTTAATTGTTTCTTGCTTTTTAAAAAGAAAGCAAACATTGGTTTATTTTGTTTTTGTTTCGTTTGGTTTGTTTTGGGTTTTTTTGGTGAAACTTCTTTTCTTGAAACCTGGACACCAGTTTGATGGCGGGGGGGGTGGTTGGGAAAAAAATTGGTTGTCCTTTGTTATCCAATGGTAACAAAGGAGAACCCCCCTTGCCTGCTGTAGGCAATGCATTTCATCAGAAGCCACAGACATTGGGTACCAGACAGCAGCACACCAGAGATGAGCAGCCTCAGGAGCTGGTACCAAGAGGCACCCATTTTGACTTCTCATACATGAACAGGCCTGAAATGAGCATAAGGAAAACATGTCTGATGCCAATGGTCCTGCTGCACAGAGATGGAGCTCACAGCAGCAAAGCTTACTTTGCAATTTCCTTGTATCTCCATAGAACACCTTCCGTACCCAATTAATTAACTTACAAACTAATTAGATGTTCAACACCTTTAAAACTTAGGCCCTCATTGTTGTAAAAAATTAAACTGAGTATACTAATTCTGTTTGTAGAAGTGGATTTCCCACAAAGTAATAACTGTTTTCTTTGGACTTAATTCCTTAGTTAATTTGATTGCATGAATTAAGATGTAGAAACTTCATCAATATAGATAGTTGAAGTCTCTTCGGGGGTTTTTTTTTAAGGGATACAAAAATTTCTATTTATGTAGCTTTGTTTGGGAACCTAACATTTACTGAGATAAATGGTAAGGTAATTATATTCAATGTTACTGAAAGAAAATGACAGAGAACGTTATGTAATCGTTCTATTTCTGCAAATCCATGTTTTTTAGTTGCTAGTCTGCAGTCTGTATTTTACCCAGTAATATCCCAATTTCCTCCCTAAGACAAGCTGCAAATTGAGTTTATAGTTTATTTTAATATTTCCTGCCATCAAATTATATGGATAAGAAATCCTGTATATTCGTGCCATAATCCCATTTCTGTAGAAGAAAGGAATATACAACCCGTAGTATAATATTGTCATGCAAATGGATTTGAGTCTCCCTATCTTAGCTTGTCCAGACTTCGAAATCCTTTAAAGTAAACAACATATTTTTCTAAGGTTAGCTGGAGAATGAACTTAGAAACTTCACATGGAAAAACTGAGATATCATCTTTCAAAATGAACAAAATAATGGAGGGTAAAAAAAATCCTCGTTTAACATGGTTTTGCTTAGAGTTCCATTAAGAAATGAAGAACAGTTCTCCAAGCCCTTCACTGAAAATACTATAATATAGCTTGAGACACAAAACAGATCTTTGGTTTTTACTGAGCACAAGTTTTGTGACATGAATGTTTAATTTCATTAGAAGATGAGGATGAAAGTCAAAGAAAGAATTATAGCTGCATTAAATTTCAAAAGGAAAAAAACCTCTGTCACTCTGCAGAAAGGAGAATATAGGATAGGAGAGAAATGTATCTTTATGAAATTGGGGAAAGTGCTTTGGTATCCTAAGAAAAAAATGTTGAAAATTGGTATGAATAAGTAAAAGCAAGGGGAAACATTGTGGGTTCACCATAACTCTAGCTCCAAGCAAACTAAAACAAGAAAGTGAAAAATACTAAATTATATCATAAATAGACAAGATAGAATCAATTGAGAGAGGGATTTAACTCTGGTATTTACATAGTTTTAACGCAGTTAAAATAATTATTATAAATCTAGCATAGCACAGAAATTATACATTCATTGAAATTTCTTCAATTAGGTACATTTTACAGCAAATATACAGCAAGAGAAAACATTTGTTAGTTCTAATACTAGATTATATGCAAAATACAGGGTACAATCTGGTGAAATGAATGCAGTGATGGTCAAGATTTAACAGTTAGTAGTTTCAGGGTAGTTGAAACTTTAACGTGGTCTGTTCTCCTGTCCTCAATGCTTTCTGAAAATCAGGTCCCCTCTGATGTTTTCTCAGAAACTGGGGCACACAGAATAACTAGCAATTTGTTAAAACTGTGGCCTGAAAATACCTCCAGGAAATAGATAACTGCATGACGTTTGATGAATATTTTGCCTGACTCCTGTGGAAATTTTGGACAGAGGCAGAATACAGTGGAATGTCCAACAATGAATATTAACATGTAAGTCACACCTCCTCGAAAGAAAAACTGAAAAGTAGCATCCTGTCTGAAAAAACTATGAAGAAAATAATTCCAGCTTATTTATGCAACGAAGAAACAACCTCCCAGTGCATCACTAACAAGCAAACCCATATCAGATGTATTGAACATTTTGGGAAAGTACCAAACTAAAAGCCAGGAATGAGCAATATCTTTTGCTGTGACAACGACAGTGCTGTGTGGTGCTGATGAATTCCTCTCTGACCATATTACCATGATAAGTTGGTGAAATTAATACTAATAACACAGGATGCAGTGGTGCTTTAATTTCTGTAGAGCAATATAAAACTATGAAGTGCTGCATGTTGTATTTTCATTACTACTGTTATCATGCTCTTTATTTTTTAGCCAGAATGCTGCAGGTAAAAGGTTTTAACATACCTGTGTACAGGATATCCAGGACAATCAAGACTGTTGTCCAGAAGAAGTAAGATACAACTGTTCAAAGGTATTTGAGCATGTTCTGGAGAAAGTAAGACAAGAAAGAAAGTATAGAAGGCTCTATATTGGCTCTACTCAAAATCTTAATTTTCCCTTTTCCTTACGTCAAGTTTTTTACAGCCCGTAATCTGGACCTGTAGCCATATGGGTGCCTACTCTCTAAATTAAAAGTCAGAAATTACTAGAGAGTATTCTGGAGAACATTTATCTCTCTACATACCTTTTCCAGACCTGTAATGAGTAACCTCATAAAGGAAATACTCAAATGCTTTGATTTTTATTGCAAGGCAGCAGATCAGAAGAGAAAATCATTGTCCCAAGTAAGATGCAGCAAGGATCTGAATACACCTGAAAGAAATATCAATTGCTTTAAAGAACTCATGATACGATTTTATTTAAAATGCTTTGAAAATGGAAGTAACACCTGTAATCCCCAACCTGGTTGTCCGCATGAAATAATAGCAGGGCCTGTTTCACAAGTTTGTGTGACGGTTGGTGATGTGTCTTGTTAATCTTCCATAAAGAGTGACTTCAAGCTGACTTATATGGCTTGAAAGCCATTTAAAGACATCTTTAAAAACCAGAAAGGTAAGCACTGAGAATGTGAGTTTATTTAGCTTTCTATGAGCTTAAGGAGGTTTATAAATTGGTTTCATCTCATTTAGCAGCTTCATTAATACAATGGCAGAGCATGCTGTAAACAACATGCTAATCACATCACATAATGCTGAAATGAGAGGGTCTGATGGCATTAATGACAATGGAGATAAGTATAAAAACCCCAAACACAACAAAAACCAGAGCAGTGCAAACAGTGTAAGAAAATACAATAAGCAGCTTTGAAAATAGGGATAGCACAGGCAGAGCCAGCGCAGGGGAGGCGGAGCCGCGGAAGCGGGCGTGCCCAGGCAGCCCTGCAGGTGACACCAGACAGCGATTTGGAGGCGGTTTCACAACGTGATGCAGTAGCACAAAGAGGATGCAAAATTCAGGCTGCTGCTGTGGCATTTCTCATCTAATAGAGCAGAGAAAGACACTCCTGCTAGCTAAATCTGGCTCCGTTTCCACTCCCAGAAGACATGTAGCATGCTGGCATAGATTGAAACGAACTGAAATGAAGGGTAGAAAGAGAGAAAAGGTCTTAAGGTTTGCAAGGAGAACATTAACCTCTTAAGAGGTTTTGAAATTTCCCCTTCACAAATGTTACAAGAGGCAAAGTTTGGAAACATTGGATAAAACATGATGGAGGGAAATGAAGGAGGGGGTTGGCAATGGGTATACTTTTTGATTGAGTCGATTCATTCCAGCCAGAAACCATTCAAAGTCTCTTGCAGAAGAATGGTGGCAAATTAGAAGTGGGTTGTCATTCTCTCTGCTAGTCCCACAGAGAAAGGCTTCATTTTGCAAAGGCCTTGTGCCAAATGACATCTCCATCAGTCACAACAAAAGAGTCAAGATCTGAAAGGAGAAGACAAGCAGCTTCTTTTCAGATGTATGTGCTCTCAATAATTCTTAAATTATTTCATGAACAATATTCATCATGCGGACCAGGGGCTCATTATCTGCATTTTTCACAAGAATTCTGACCAACATTTTAATAATGTGTCATTCTGAAAACTGATGCTCAAATCATGAAATCATTTGAAGTGTAAAGCCACAAAGTTCACTGTTTAGCAAAGAGCAACACCACCACGAGACTTTGGTACTCCCACATCCTGCCAAAGCTTCCTTTAAATTGCATTGTCCCTGACTCTGTTTCAAGACTTTTCAGCTCTTCTCTCTCCACCAGTGATTCAGGTAATGGCTGCTACTGGCAAATATCTTGAGGATGGGCAATTTCTGGCCTATTTTCTACTAAATACAGCAGCTACTACAACCTCAGTAGGGTTTGTGTGCACCTCTTCCTTAGTGCTGCTTTTATTCTCTGAAACTTTGGAGTGGTCATGTTGTAATAACAACCACTCTTCCTTATGCAAAGGGAGAACCGTAAAACTTCATTAATATCTTTTTTTTTTTTTCCTTTCTGAAGGGCTAAAACCAAAACAACATGCTTCTCATCCTTAATTTTATGCACTCAGATTTGAAAATGGTGACTCACCAGAATTAAAAGGCAATGTAACTCTGTCTTTTGAGCCAAGAGAGAAAGCCTCCTCTGCTGCATAAATCTTGGGATTCTACTAGAAAACAACATAAAAGGGGAACTGCTCAGTCTAGCCAGCATACAAAGCAGTGTCAGAGAATGCTCACATCACATATCTAGGATCCCTCACTCCCCAAAGCCTCTTCCCCTGGTGGTCTTCCATGATGTTTGAAACAAGCCCATGAACTCATCTCATCCCTGATTTGCAACCAGACTGCTCCTCCATGGCACCTCCAGCTGCTGCCCTGCCCCAAACAGCACCTTCAGGACTCCACCCTGCCAGGCTGTGGCCCGCAGGATTTCTTCTGTGCTCTGGGTTTGGGCTGTATATAATGAGCTCTGCCCAAGCACAGGAGTAGGAAAAACAGAGTTCTGGCACTGGTCCTCTGAGACTGAAAGAGTGCAAAGGCAACAAGCCATCCCAGCTCCTGTCAGCTTCCTGATACCTGAGCAGGCACCCACGTGTTCACACACCTGCCTGCATGCACACACGGCGTGTCAGCCATTCAGAGCTGGAAAAAATGGTGACAAATGAGTTCTGATCTCTTTCCTCTCAAAAAGAGGGCCATTTCATGCACTGTTATATGCCCTGCATTGGCAGAATCAAGGCTAAGCATCATCCTGCTTATAAATCAAACCAAGATTGTTTTCCTAATTACATTTACATCACTTTGGTTTTTAAATTTTCATCATAAACTGTGCACATATTCTGGAATGACATCAAGGACTTTCTGATGACACAGAAAACAGGCAGATAACTTTGCAGCAATATTGACTTGTGATGCTTGTGTCCAATAGAAAAAGGCTTTTTTCATCAGGGCTCTCCTAGAGTGGGTTCCAAAAGACATGAAGCAACAAGAAATTATTTATGGAGTATAATTTTATGTTAATAATTGGGGGGGGGAGGCAAAAAGTGAACAAAACCAAATTTTAGTTAATGATCTTTACTTCTGTTCTAAGCTTTTCTGACACTAGCTCAGCCTCCCCCACTCTGACTCTCCTTGCACTGAATTCTGCCTGATCACATGGCCACAAGTCAAAATGAGATCAAATGACGCAGAAAACTAAAATTGAACTTTAACCCCCACTTCTTCTCACCAGTTATTCCCCTCATGCACTGGCAGGAAAAAAAAATTCAAATATGAAGCAGAAGTGCCCCACAAACAAAAACCAACCCAAACCCAAAAAATAAAAACCCAGACAAACAGCAAAAACACTTAATTTGACACAAAGACTTTCCTTTTTGCAGAGTTCTGCCAGGCAGATTATCTGCAATGAGAAGTAGAGCATTTAGAATGAAGAGCAGAAATAGAAATGTAGGCGTGGAGACTGCTAGCTCAGAAGAGTCTTTTGTCTGGCGATACTGTGACTAAAGATAATCTTTGTTTATCTTGTATGTTTAACTTGTGCCTTGTATACCCAAAGTGTTGGAAAAAAAATGTGGAATTACAAGTGAGTAACTGAACAAACCCATAACACAGGGTATAATTTCTAGGCATGGTGAAGGCAGGAAAAACAAACTCAGCAGTTATTATACTGCATTTATCCTTTTTTTTTTTCTTTATAAGCACTCCCAGACTTGTGGCACAATAATGTTACAATTAAAGCATACTTTGACTAACAATTTCACAGCAGAATGGAATGAATTATGTGACATTACTGGTACAGCAAAGCAGAGCTGCAATGCACCCTGGCTACACAAGTACAGCTTACAGCTAAAAACTTTACAGAGATGAAGGAGTAAGCTCAAGGCTGCCGAAAACTGAATAGGATTTAAGTATTTAGTGTCACCCAATCAGTGAAATATGATTAATGAGGCTGGAGGAGTACACTGCTTTTTAGTCTCCAAAGCAAGGCGGACATGGGGGGGAAATGTATTGGAGCTCTTCAGCGATAAAAGCCACAACAAAATTCTGCACAGTTAAACTACACGTTCAATTGCAGCTGCTTATTTCTCCTCTGTGTGATTAGAGCCTCCCATTTCCCTCATTACAGGCTTGATATTATTGAAGCAAAGCCAACAGCAAGTTAGCAAGCCAGCAGGGGATCAAATTGATTATACAGTTAGCTGTGGAAAAACTGAAAGTCTTTATTAAGGGGAAATGAAATACAGTTAATTTATGCTTCAGCTGAACCCCTCCCACACTACACTTTGCTGATACTCTGAAGCTACGAGACAGCTGAGAAATTTCAGAAGCTTTATTGATACAAAAATAAGTCAGGCCTTCAATATTTTTTTAAAGGATTTTTCTATTGCTAATTATCGTAACTCAGTATATAGGACAACACGGCATTAAAGCCAAAAAGAAAGGTGGAAAGTATTTGGTTTTAGGCAGGCTGAAAGATTTGCTATCTGTCTTTAGCTGGTGTTACAGAGGCAGTCCACTATGAATGTAAACATCACCTTATCAGTAAAGCAACAACTCAATTTTTGTGGTATTTCAGTTGTAAATCTCTTTCCCAAAATGAAGAAAATAATCATTTGGGACCAGAAGTAATTTTTTGAGAATAAGAACAGGCCTGTTAGTTTATTTCTGACAAAGCCAGACTGTGAGATAAAGCTTGTTTCTAAAATGAGACCTTGCAGAAGACAGCACCACACTTGCCCCATCCCAAGCAGTTATATCCAAGCAGTTCAGATCTCCCCTAGCGAGCTGAAAAGTGCTGAGAGCTCACGAGCAGAAAGTTCCCCCTGCCCCAGAGCCCTTTGCTCTCCAGCCCCAAACATCTCTCCTTGGTAAGGCCCTGATAAATAGAGCTGTGGATGGGAGTCTGCTGAGGAACGTCCCCTCTCCAAACAGCTGCCTCCTCCCATTCCTCTCAGCAATGTGGTCCCAGACCACCGGCCAAGACAGTCACTGCATCTTTTAATCTATTTTTCATTGTCCCTTTCCATCCCCTGGCAGGAAAAGGGATACATCCTCTTCAGAAGGCACCTTGGCTTCTGTCCCATGAGGAATGAAGGATGTTGTAACTTGTGGAAGTTTAGCAACAGAGCCCACACAAGGGTCCCATAGAGGGAACTGCTTAATGAGACTGCTCTGCAGGAAGTGAAAATACCATACAATGCACTTTTAATAAATTTGTCAGGATTCACAGCCTTAATCATTGCTGTTGACAAGATTTGCTAATCAAATTGTGAGGGGAGGAGCAGCCCTCTAATTGCTGGTCTCCTCAGATAGACCTTCCTGTGTTTCTTTAGCCTTTCTTCTGCTTTCTCTGCATTTCAGATGCTTCATGTTGCAACATCCCTGTAATACGTTTTTTCTCCAGATTTGAGATTTCTCCCTGGTTTTCAGATGAAACTTCTACCAATTTTCTATACCTGCTAGTGTCTTTTTGGCTGAAAATATTGTGCTGGTTTTGGCTGGGATAGAATCCATTTTCTTCATAGTAGCTGGTATAGGGCTGTGTTTTGGATTTGTGCTGGAAATTGTTGATAACACAGGGATGTCTTAGCTGTTGCTTATCAGTAGTGCACAGAGTCAAGGCCTTTTCTGCTCCTTACCCACCCCACCAATGAGCAGCTGGGGGTGCCCAGGAGCTGGGAGGGGACACAGCTGGGACAGCTGACCACAGCTGACCAAAGGGATATTCCAGACCGTACGGCATCATGCTCAGCATACAAAGTGGGAGGAAGAAGGGGTCAGGTGGGGACATTCAGAGTGATGGTGTTTTGTCTTCCCAAGTCACCATTACGTGTGATGGAGTCCTGCTTTCCTGGGGATGGCTGAACACCTGCCTGCCTGTGGGAAATGGTGAATTAATTCTTTGTTTTACTTTGCTTGTGTGTGTTGTTTTTGCTTTACCCATTGAATTTCTTTATCTGAACCCCCGAGTTTTCTCACTTTTACCCTTCTGATTCTTTCCCAGATCCCACCGAGGGCAGTGAGTGAACGGCTGTGTGGGACTGAGTTGCCAGCTGGGGTTAAACCATGACAAATACTCAAGGGTCTCATTAGAATAAAAGCAATCAAGCTTGCTTTGCACTATCCACTTTAGCAATGTTAATACTAAAAGAGAAGTAAAAATAAACATTATGCTTTTATTTCCTCTTACTCTTCTTACCCAAGAATTGAATAAAAGTCTTCTTTTTTACTTTCTGCTATAATATCCACTAGCTGATCTGAGGAAGTGCTAATAAATGCAAGTGAAAGTTTGCACACAACTTAAAATGCAGAAGAGCTTATTTCACTGGAGGCTGCATGTTTACCAGGAAATGAGATGGTCTCAAATTGCCCTTGTGAGTGCTTGAGACATATACTCATTAAAGATACCATTGAAGTAATATGGAGGAGGAAATAAATTGTTTGAAAGGACAGTGCCAAGACTGGCAAATCTAAAATTTACTACACAGTCATACAGAAGCTATTTTGGGAGCCACAATCACCTCTTGGAAAAATAAACACATTTCCACAGAACAGCAATTCCGTATGTTGCACTTGGCCATCTTGACTGAAGCCAGTAGGGTAATGACTTTTACAAGTGGCAAAAACCAGTCTCTTGGCAAAAACAATCCCTAACCTCATGAAATACAGAATATTTTGTTAAAACGAAAACAAAATTGAAATGTATTTTATATAAGTATAGATATATATAATTGTTGTTTATGAGAAAACTTCTACTAGAAGACAGTAAGTCTATGGTACACAAACACTGGCATAAAACAATCACAGACATAAAAATGCTGACAGGTGGTTTTCAAAAAGAAACAAAAAAAAGCTGCTTCGCAAATAATTTAGTGAGGCGGATTTCCAATAAATTCTCCATTTCATTCTGAACAAGTTCTTTCCTGATCCATAGAAGCAACCTATTTCAAACAGTATTATTTCTATATGATGCAAAAAATGCCATAGGGAAACCAATAACCTGAACACCCTGGATACATCGTAGCTGTGACTGGGATGCAACCACAAAGCATCCAGAAAGTTGTGTATGCATGTGTATATACATTTATACACACATATCTGTGCTGCATGCAGATCCTTCTTGGGATTTTGTTCTATATTTTGATGTTCTGTTTTGCTTTTTCTTTGCTATGCCACTGTTTTTTACATTTATATATATAAAATATATAAAATTGGAAATTTTATATATATATATAAAAGGTATAACTCAAACATTTCCATTTTGCAAAGAGAGCATGGCAGAAGACTGTAAAGACCTAGGGCTCTTCTCAGTAACCTAAGGTAAGGATTCCTGTTGTGAAAATCAGTCCTCACACGGCCATGGGGCCTCTTCAGCTAAGTGGTGTCATCTTAAGGCAAGGGCTTGAATTACAGAGCCTGAGCACTGATTTGGAGAGCCCCCATTACTTGCAATACAGCTGCCAGACTTCATAGTATATGACCAAAAAACCTCACCATGGCACAGAAAAAACACAAAAACACAAGGGACAGAGCTTTTCTGTTAGGGCAAGTTGATTTTCTGGGGATAGAGCTGAACACAGGTAAGAGAATCATATCACTAAGTGGATCTATCCACATGCAACAAATCTGACGCCTTCATCTTCAGCACAATAAAGACAACCTGATCTACTCATAGTGCACATGCCATTTAACCATCCCTGGACTGTGGGCAAGAATTTGTAAGTCCAAGGTCTCTAAATTCCTTTAGGTGATCCTGTTATTGGTCTCAAACACAAATCATATACTTTGAAGGTGGAAAAAAATTCTTTTGTGCACTAGGCAACAAAGAACAGTGATTGACAGCACACATCAAGTGAATGGCACATCCAGAGCCTGTCCTAGCCAAATGCTCTGTGTTACACAGTATTGTTTCCTAATACTTTCACAGTTGCTTGTAATGCTTTTCAGCTAATAAGCTCCAAATGCTTTTCAAAGATTCAGACATTTCAAAAAATCATTAATGTTTTTGAGTGTATTTTTCTGTGAAGCCAAGCTGAAATCCTAAAAGGAACATTTAAGAAGATGGCCTGGTAGTGAGTGCAACAAACAGGCATCTCAAAAGCAGCTGGCATCAAGAAGAGTGGCAAAAATCAAGGCTTTCAGAAGTCCTCTGTGAGCTTCAGAAACCTGTGGCCTGTGAGTCCTGTTTCCTGTATCTTTAAGACATAATGCATCATTGTTGTGCATCAGAGAGCATCCTCCTGCAGCTGGGAGCAACACGCATCACTGGTACCAACCACTGCTTTGCCAGGTGTGAAAACCTGGAGTTAAATAGTTTCATCCCTGGGTCATTCTTTGAGTCAGTTGCAGTGCAGAGGAGAACTGCCTTTCCATCACCTTGCTGACAAATAGATACTCAACAGATGCAAAGCACTCATCTTTCTCACTACCAAAATTGAAAACACCCCTTAACATGGATTTTCCTTGCTGTAATAAAAGTGAATGGTTTTTGGTTTTTTTTTTCAATTTACTAGAGTTTGAAAGGTCACATAAATCTACTTTTGTGAATGTTCTTAACATAATCTGTAACATAAGCCCAGAATAAACACAAACAAAAAGGATTCTGAAAAGAGAGAGAGATGGAGAATAATACTTTACCATTTAATGCTGTTGTATTAACATAACCTCCTCTGATGCACTGCACTGGAATCTGGGCTGTTTTGCTATAAGTGGAAAGTTACTTAAGTAGGATGTCTCTTCAGAGATGAAGGATGCAGCAAAGAGGTGGAGATTTAAAAAGCCAGATTTGGTTCTCAGAAAGAATGCAGAAACATAAGGACAGGTATAGGAATTTGAAGACCTTTTTCTTAGCTGCTACACTTTTGTAGTTTTACTACTCTGTACAGAATAAACTCTCCAGCATTCAAAGCACCAAAGACCTGGGAAACCTCAGAAAACTGAGAAACAACAACAAAAAAATCCCAAAAAACACCCCCCCAAACCCCCCAAAAACAATAAACAAAAAAACCCAACAAAACACAAACCCAAATAATCTGAAGCAGTAGAGCTATGCTGATTCACTTGGAATCCTAGGTAACACAACCCATTAAATCTAAGATTTTTTACTGGGACCCAAACTGGGACCCAGTAGGGACACAAAGGAAAATAAAAGGAAAACCAAGGGAATGAAGTAAGTTTGATGCAGTGATAAACATAGGTCTTTGTTAAATTCCCAGATCTGCTCTGGGCTGGCTGTATTTTGAGGAACTATCGGTTCCTCAAGGACAGAAGTGTAATCTCCAAGCCAGTGGGGGCATTGTGAACTTTAATGGTGGCTCTTCCATTGGATGTAAGTGTACAAAGTGGGAACATGGAAGACTGGGACAAAAAGGGAACAGGCAAAACTGTCTAACATTCATACAATTTCTATAAGCTTTTGCTTGCCTAGGAGTAGAGAGCAACAGAGAGCAACTCTCTTCATCCTGTTTTCGAGCAGCAACTGGAGATGAGATAGGATAGTCACAGCATTAAAGCTTCCAGCTGACACATGAACAACATGTCTAAAATGAGCCTATCCAGAAGTACCTAGTGGCTGAGGAAAAAAATTCTCCACTTTTGCATTACAAGTCCTATTTTTAGATCACTGGTATTTTAAAATAAGGTTTTTCAAGAAGAGTGTTTTTTTAAAAAACAGACAGAATTTACAGAACAAGACCAAAAAGTGAAGTGCTGGATGACTGTGGGTGAAGGGAAAGACTTTGGCACAGCTTTCTCAGCAAGACAGCCTAGCCCAGGCTCCTGGCCAGGCTCCAGCTTTGGAAGCTGTCCTCAGACTCCTCCGAGATGACTATCGGCTCCTCTTCCTGCTCAAAGCTGTTGAGCAATAAAGCTCTGAGTTGTCAAACTGATATTGCTCTTTCAGGCAGAAGTGCTGGGATTCAGTCATCGGTGAAATAACCCTCCTGATACCAGAACTCCCAGAGCAGCTCTGCAATCAAAAGCATAATTATAAATGCAATGACTTTGTTTTGCTGAGCTTTTTGGTGAATATTGGTTTGTTATTGTCTTTGTTTTTGTGATCTTTCATTAGTAATGACTGACCACGTGATACCAGAAGTCTTTCACTGCAAACAGGAATGAGGTTGTGCACTTCTCAGCTACAGTTTAAGAGCATGAGAAATATTTTGAAAAATGGCTTTATTCCTTCATCGTGTCATTTCAGTAAAGCAAGAGGAAACGGGATGTCCAAGCACAACAGAAGCACTTAAATTCATGAGAGTGGCAAAGCCAAACTTGAAAGATCCCTCCTACCCCCATGGAAGCAATGCTCTCATCATTCTAACATATCTTCAGCATCCTCAGAAGTGAACCAGGATGTCCTTTGAGCACACAAACTAACTCTCTCTTGTCTATCAGCCACTTTTTTTTTTTGTTTTGTGGTGTGGTTTTTGGTTTTTTGTTTTTTGTTTTTTGTTTTTTTTTTTTGTTTTTTTTTTTTTTTTTTTTTTTTTTTTTTGGGGTTTNTTTTTTTTTTTTGTTTTTTTTTTTTTTTTAATTTTGGTGGTTTGGTTTTGATGGTGTATTTTTGTTTGGCTGGGTTTTTGTTTGCGCGATTTTTTTTCTTTTGTGTTTGCTTTCCAGGAAGATCAAAACTTCAAACCTGAAAATGTTTTGTTTTCCACACCAAATTCAAACTTCTGGTCGCCAGCACTTGTATTTCAGCACTGATTTCCTCTGGCCGTCTTCCTGATTGTTCCACTAGAAAGTATTTCCCCCACATAACATTTCTTGGTTTGCTAAAACATTTCTAAGCATTACTCCTTTCCATGTTCTCCATGTGATGCTGTCAGGAACTTTCTTGCAGTGTGTTTGTGAATCCAAACTGATATTTTATAGAGAAAAAAAAAAACCCAAGAAGGATCTAGCTTGCCTCTAGCTTTCTTAAAGCTAGCATACTCATACAGCCAAGGTGACTATAACAGGACATGTGCCCCTATTCTCTTTTTCTCCTCAGCACTGCCTTTGCTACAGGAATGAAAGCCACACTATCACACCTGCAGCAATATCAAAGTGCCCAAGGACACAGTACCCCTGGTTCAGTGGTGCTGGAAGGAACCTGTGTTATCAGAAAGATCTTTGAGGCACACAAACTACCGTGATAATTTAGTTTGCTACAAATAAATTGTAGTAGGGAGAATGGCAACTGAACTAAGCATGCCTCAAAGTTGTGCCAAAGGAGGTTTAGATTGGAAATCACAAAAAATTTCTTTGCCTGGAGGGTTGTCAAGCAGTGGAACAGGCTGCCCAGGGAGGTGGTTGAGGCACCATCCCTGGGGGGTATAGATGAGGCACTTAGAGACATGGTTTAGTGGTGGCCTTGGCAGTGTTGGGTTAATGTTGGACTCAATCTTAAAGTTTTTCTCAACCTAAATGTTTCTATGTATCTGTTATTGAACTAAACATCCATCTCTTAAGTATCCAAGCATCCTTGAGAAATGAGACAGAGAAAAACAATTAATCATCCAAACAGCTAGAAATAGATAAAAAACTAGTTTTTATGGTTTTCTTACTAAGGCCAAGCTTTTCTATGTAAAGAAAAGCAGATCAAAACTATCCAGTCTTTCTGATCTAAAGCACATTTCTGGTTGTATTACAAAAATTTTGTCTTTGGGATACACCCATAGGGAAGTTCCAGCATTTTTGGTCATGTTGGCTGTCAAAAATGCATGGAGCTTTGTTGGTGGGAAGGATGATTTTCTGTTTCCAGGCTCAAACTCTTATTATAGCTTAGATCAAACCCTGTAATAAAACCCCTTAACAACCGCCAATTCTATCATATGCAAATACTTAAACTTCTACTGAATCCCCCAGCCTAATCGACCATCTAAAGCCTGACTTACCCCAAGAACATTGCCAGACATACATTTGTTCCTCATCATTTCATATTCTAGACATGGACACAATGTAAAGTTCAGTTGTGTTCATCTCATAGTAGGAAAAAGAATGTATTAACATAACAAGCTCAGAAAAAAAAAATTTGGATATGATGATATTGTCTGAAAAATGGGTTTTAAACTATAAGATCCTCATGATTTTGTTTGACAGCCCCTGTGACAGCTTGGAAAGATTGTGGAGCACTACTAAATGCACTTTTAAGAACCCAGAAAATAATCCCCCCAGACCAAGATGACCACGGCCCTTCCCTTTGCCCCCTCCAAAAAAAAGCCATAAAATCCTCTAGAAGAAAAAGGCACTGCTGGGTGTCCAGAGGCTGCACCAAGCTAGCAGGGCTGCTGCAGCTATGCCACTGCAAAATGCATGTCATTTCTCATTTTTGCTGGAGAAGAGAACCCATGAGCAGTGACAAGGCTGCCATTAAGAGTGTGATGTCTCTGCATTACAGACCAGCTCTCTAGTCTTCCATGAAAAGGAAGATACATAAAAAAAAAATACCAAGTGAGATCTACTGCATGGAAAAAAAATGCAAAACGGCATATAAAGAAAAATAAAACAGAAGAATGGCAGTGCCTTTCATTTATAGATGAACTTTATTTTAGCCTTATACATTTTGGTAAATCAAGAAAGCTCACAGGGACTCCAGGTGGAGCTGGGATGAGTGCATATTGATGGTAAGAGTTTTCTGTTAAGCCATATCACTAAGTAATGACAGATCACTGAGATTATTTTTTAACTAAGTGGCTAGGTAAGGAGGCAGCAGACAGTCTTCTAGCCCAGATCTGTATCCACAGTGTGGATACACACAGCAGCCTACAAATACCTACAAATCTTGAGAATTCTTAGCAGTGACTTGAGGCTGCTTCCCAGTCTCAGGCTGACTTACACCCTCAGCCCTTAGAATCCTTCTCCTCCAGAGAGCCCCTCCCTCTCCTGCAGGAGAGCAGGACACCAGCCCTCCCTACCAGGTTCTCACCCCAGCACCCCAGGCTGAACAGCAGAAGACATCTCATCCACAGCACTTCCCTGACCAGCTGTCAGTCCTCCTTGCTCCTCACCCCTCCTTTCCACACTGCTCTCACTTTTTCACTTTCAAGCTGTTTGTCTCCAAGAGTCCCCCAGAACAACCAGCCACTTCCAATCTGCTGCTCCCATTCTGCCTCGTTTTATTACAGCTCTTGCACAATCAGATGAAACCTTCATTAGCCTGTAGCTAGTGGAGGTAGCCCGACCTCCTTCCTAGCCCTGTTGGCTTCCCTTATGCAAGTGCTTGTATCCCAGCTCAGGAGTCACCTAATAAAGTAGCCAATGTCCAAGACAAACTGTTAAATAGGTTACCTGGAATATTTTGGAGGGGGCAGGGAAGGGGGAACCTCCCCCCACCCACCAAAAAAAAAAAAAGAAAACCGAAGGAAAAAATGCACCAGCAGCCTGCAGGAGCATAAGACAGTCATTTGCTTTCTGAACTCATTTGCTGTTGGGTAAATTACGAAATAAAATGAAATAACATTATATTTCCAATTGCTGCCTCCAAGGAAGCAGAAGGGAGTCAGAGAGGAAAGCATAGCTCTGGAGAATCAGGAGATGTGGCTGCTGTTTTCAGTTCTGCTCGAGAAATCCTCTGTCTCAGTCCTGCAGTCTCGGGCAGGCTGTAGGCTCGGCATTACGTACCCAGGGCTCGGTGGATTCACTCTGCTCAAAACCACTCTGCCATTTTCAGGTGAAAGTTGATGTAGCTGGAGCTTTATCATCAAATGTGTTCTGCTTTATCCCTCCCACTTACATTCTTTTCATCACGCGCTTCACCAAGAGACACAGAAGAACCAAAAGAACAGCGCTAAGAACGGAAAATACAGACTTTTAATCTTGTAAATAGGTGCTAAGCCTTGCTAGGGACTGCAGCGTTCCCAGTGCAGATAAGCATCGCTCCCTCGTGTGGTTAAAACTCACTATTGCTAATTTAGCGGCACTGCAGATCTTTGCATGAAAATTCAGGGAAGAAAGGATTATTTGCCTGGATTTGCATCTCAATGCACAGTCACATACGCGTTCACGCATGCAAAAGTATGAGTACAATAATACACCTTGCCCAGAGTTCACTCTGAACAGGCAATTTCACCTTGTATCTGTGTTAAGAGGCTAAAAAATCCCCATCTCCCTCAAAAAGCTGATAAAAACAGCAAAGAAAACTGGGATCTGATACGGAGAAATCTACAGCTCCTTACAAAAGAGGCTGCAAGGAATCGAGTTTTTCATATGCAAACACTGATTGCATTGTTGCCCTCTAGATAACCAACAGTTAAACCCACAGAGTAGCTTGAAAATTGAAGATGTGAAACTACTGGGTCCCTTCACAGGATTGACACACACCCCTAAATATCTTCTCAGGGTGTGCAGAATCCTAAATAAGAATTTCTGTGAGCATTCAGAGTCCAGTCCACAGACCTCATGAATTTACTTGTTCATTCACACCTGAATGGCATTTGAGTCCAACATACAGTGTAATGACAGAGTCCCTTACTGCATATAAGTAGACAAGAGATGTGTTGTTAATGCTGCTCAACAGAGCTGTACCAAGGCACCCTAAAGCCTCAGAGCCCCCTCCCTTGCCCTGGTTTCCAGCTTGATAGCACAACAGAGGATGTCTCTCATTTAGTCTCAATGCAGTGGACCCTTCTTATGCAGCTTAGCACAATAACCTTGCATAAACAGGTCTCTATAGAAAAAAAAGCCAAAAACCCCCAGGACTACTTCCAGTCAAGCTGCAATTTAATCAAGAGAACAATGAATTATTTCCTATGCTTTCGTTGCTAGCAAATCACAATTTATTTAAAAAGCCAAGCATCATATAAGGTGCATATGAAATATCACTGTGAAATAAATTCCTACCCAAAACCACTGGAGAGTGAAGATGGGAACAGAAGACTGAAGCTGTTGAAATTCGTGTTCTCTTAGCTCAGTAGCAAGATATTTGAATAAGAAAGCATTATTCCATTATATAGAATGAGCAAGTATGCTTATTCACACAGTAACAGCTAACTCAGGTATTTCCAGCTGATATCAGGAAACGTTCAGATTTATCTAAAATACATAGCTACTGTTATGTGTTGCAAAGAATGGCTGGAGATCAAGAATTAAAATACCTTGAACACAGGACATACAATGTCATTTAATCCCAGGCAAGAAAAGGAAATGTGCTCCCTGGGACTTTTCCACTCCACTTCTCTTTCAAAATGTTTGTTGCATTCGAGGTGTGAATGTCCTTGACAGCAAAAAATAAAGAGAGCATAAAGGTGATATTTTGGGAACAAACTGCATCTACATACGTCTGTGCTTTCCAGGAACTTGCAGCTGCTATTTTTCCCTCCTTAGTGACTGTGGCCAGTCTCTTTCTTATAAGAAAATTAGACCCATCCCTACAGGAGTTTCCCCTCAAGCAGCCTCCCCACCCTCCCCCATCCTTAAGGAACCATAATTCGAGCTTAAATACTTTGGAAAGAAATTCATTTTCCTGCAGCATAGGAAGACTGATGCACAAACATTAGAGCAATCTAATTTTAGATCATTCAGACAATGCGCTGGATCCTTACGCGCATTTATTTAAGGCTATTTATAGTCCTCCAGACACTGCTGGAAGTAAAGTCATCCATTGTGGAGCTACTCCGCTGTGCTCCGGTTTGGGAGGGAGGGAGGCA
>VXAC01005868.1:473201-497968 GCA_013399225.1 Rhipidura dahli | reverse complement strand
AGGGAGGGAGGAGGCAATCAAGAGTCTGATTGTTCTGGGGAACGCAGGTATTGAGGTGTTGGATGAAATGTTCATTTGCAGGCTGAATGGAGATCAAAAGTTCTGGCCGCTTAGCAACTCTGCTGCTGCCAAGAACTGTAGGGGCACTGGAGAACTTGGAAGTCCCAAACTGCACCAAATCACAGGCCCAGACACAAGTGCTTCTCCTAGCTGCAGGCATGGAAAAGGGACCGTGTGCCAGAGTGGGGGGGAAAGCCTTGAAAAAGTTTTTAGTCCTCTGGGGACATTTTTGGAGTAGAATAAATGGCTATACTGTACCTCAGAGCCCGAGTGGTGGAGTTAGCAGCTCCCTGGAAGGCACGTGACCTCCAGAACAAAGTTCTTCTTTTCGTTGTAAGCACTTGCAAGTTCATCTGAACACTGGCACCACACAGTCTCTAGGTCTTGGTTATTAGAATGCCTCTCAAATTCCAGCTTTCTTCAGTTCTTCTTTTTGGTTCATCTTTTTTAAAACCAACACAACCAAAAAACCCCAACATATCTTCCAGGCTCAGATGAATTTTAACAACACATTAAGGCAACATTTCCAAGGCACACATCCAGTAGTTGAACTGTAATTCATACTCCATGGAGTCATAAAAGCCTTTGGACCATCAGTTCTGGTTCTCCTGCTGTAAGATTAGTACATACTTCTTGTCCAGTTTGCCCTGTCTGATACACAGATCATCTTTTATCACATTTAGATGCAAGTCCTGGGGCCACTAGAGCAGATGTGCTATTTTAACTCACAGTGTCATTGAGATATCCAGGTCAAAGGACTCCCACTTGAAAATATGGAAAATCCAAAGCATTACAGCACAATATCTTGTTTTCATCACAATATGTCTCGAGTAGGAAAATCTGCTTTTGAAATTACTGGTGATTTTTAACAACCTTCCCCATGATTCTGGCCATAGAGAACCCAAGGCCATTTCCTATCGAGCAGCCACTGCAAGGCACAGCAGATAAAGTACATTTGTAGGTCACAGATCCTTAAGTCAGTGTCCTAGTATCTATGTGAGCTAAATATGATCCACTATTTAAAGAGAAGCAGGTAGTAAGTTTAAAATCACGATTCCAAGCCTCATAAAAAGACCGAGATCTTTGCTCTCAGATCTAAATCTGCTCTTGGAAGTATTAGCCAGCTGATGTTGATGTGGTCAAACTGTACTGCTTGGAACTCCAAAAACAGTTCCTCACTAGAACAAAACAACTTTGCACTCTATGAAATTGCCATGGACAAAGATGAGTGACTAGTAACATGGGAAAAGGACAATACAAACCAGCATAACAAGGTAGCTCTGCCTTGAAGATTTTTGTTTCTAAAAATTATGTATTGTAGATTAGCTATGACCCTGTAAGAACTAGCTGATATCCAAAGAAGTCCAAGCTACTCCCAGCAACAAGGGTGTACCAGCAGTACTCCTGGCAAAAGGGGTTAATTGGTTATGATGCCTTCTTTCAAGACCTCATGTTCCCAGACCTTTGAAACACCTAGTGCTTGCTATTGAAGTATTGCAGAACTAAAGTTTTAAAGCCAGTTTTTCTTGCTTATAAATGGTACCATCAAAGAGTATTTTCCCAAATCTTCTGAAAAAGGTTTTGACACCAACAGCAAGAGCATTAACACAGAACAACCACTGCATGGGAACAAACAAAACCAACAGACCACTAGAGAGTGAGCATGGCTGAGGAAGACCAGGCTGCATTCAAAATAAAGTCTTTCACTTCTGTGCTGGCGAGTTATTGTTTATTTTCCTTGTGAGGAACTATTGTATCTCTAATCAATTAATATCTCAGCATTCTAGGAATATAGTTGTGCAACTCAACTGACATGTAAACACCTGCAGCTAAGATTGATGCCATCCAGAGGGATGTGGACAAGCTCAGGAAGTGAGCCCATGGAAGTCTCATGAGGTTTAACAAGACCAAGCACAAAGTGCTGCACCTGGGCCAGGGCAACAGACAGTCTCAATACAGATCAAGAGCAGTCCTTCTGAGAAGGACTTGGAGGTGCTGGTGGATGAGAGGCTGGACATGACCCAGCAATGTGCACTCACAGCCCAGAAAAACAAAAATATCCTGGGCTACATCCAAAGCAGTGTGGGCAGCAGGGTGAGGGAGGGGATTCTGCCCCTCTGCTCTGCTCTGGTGAGACCCGAGAGTGCCACATCCAGCTCTGGGGTCCCCAGCACAGATAGGATATCAATCTGTTGCAGTTAGTCCAGAGGAGGCCATCAAGATGATTAGAAGGAATCTCTAATGAGGAAAGGCTGAGACAACTGGAATTTTTCAGCCTGGAAAACAGACAGCTTGCAGGTGACCTAACTGGGGCCTTCCAGTACCTGAAGGGAGCCTGCAAGAAAGCTGGAGAGGGACTCAACAAGAGCATGTAGTGACAGGACAAGAGGGGATGGATTCAAGCTAAAAGAGTGTGGGTTTAGATTAGATATTAGAAAGAAATTATTTAATGTGAGGGTGGTGAGGCACTGGAACAGGTTGCCCAGAGAAGCTGTGGATGCCCCATCCCTGGCAGTGTTCAAGGCAAGGCTGGATGGGGCCCTGAGCAACCTGTCCTAGTAGAAGGTGTCCCTGCCCATGGCATGGGGATTGGATCTTTAAGGTCTCTGGCAGCCCAAACCATTCTATGATTCTATGATGTGAAATGTGTATCAGAAAAAAGTGGTTCAAGATAGAAAAATTCAGATCTAGAAGTGAATGAACTGTTAGGCTCTACTTCCCAATAAACACAACATTTAAGGTAAAAAAAAGCATTTAGGCGAACTAGAAAAGGTACACAAAAGATAGCAAGATAATCACATGTACAGAACAATTTCTGTACAAGAAAATACTAAATAGACAGGGAGCCCTCAGGCTTGAAAAAGAGAGGTCTATAAAATCAAGCATAATATGAGAGAGATGAAGAGGGAATGATTATTCACTACTTGAGACTCACACAAGGAAATCATCAGGTTTAAAGCACAAGCCACAGGAAATATTTTTTCCAAACAAGGCATAGTTAAATTGTGTAACTTATTGAGTGTTGCGGATGCCAAGTATTTAAATGGGTTCAAGAGGGATTATACAAATGCATGTAGAATACTTCTACTGCTGGCTATAAAAAATTAAAAGAAAAAAACCCCTACAGTTTTGATGCACCAGATGCTTCCGAAGGCTGTAAAGTGATAACTGCCAGAAACTGGGGAGATGAGACAGGAGGACACTTCTCACAGTTTTGCATCCCTTCCCTAAAGGGCCATGAGTGCCAGACACTGCAGCACGTGATCTTCTGGGTTTGTCCAGGGTAGCAGCTCTTTGCAGAGGAGCCTTACAGCTGTGGAGACGAGAAGTCTGTTGGGCTTCCTATAAGAGGAACCTCCAGGGTTAATCATAATTTCTTTGGCCTTCACTGCAGCTCATTCTCATGACTTCACTGACTTGTGGGGCAGAGAAGGGGAAGAGGGGAGAGTGAGAGAGCAGAAGCAGAGTGTCAAGAGAACTATGGCACTATTTGTGTTGCCTCTAGAAAATACACCATTACCTCCACCTTCTAAAAAATTTTCCTCCAGAAAGCTCCTGAGAGTTTTCTTGACAACACAGACAGTTTACAACATCTGAACATTTTTTTATGGCATGCTATGAACAAAATTTAAATACCAGTGCCAAGAATTAGAATGATTTACATCATTCTCTCCAGGGTGGGGCATACTCTATTCTCTACTCAAAGGCTCCTAATGTCCCCCATGCTGCTGAGCTGTGTTTATCACTATAAATTAAAAGGTTTCCATTTCAAATCTCTGAAGCTCTTGAAGCAGGGCAGGCTTGGTGGTGGGGAACAGGGGGTATGTATTCAAGTCCTGAGGGAATCAACTCCTTCCAGAGCAATGTCAGCTCCTGGCTCCTGCTGCATTCCTGCAGGTCTCGGTGCAGGCATTCATCTGCAAAGCCATAGCCAGAGCAGGAGGAGAGCGCTTGACGTTGTACCTTCTTAGTGTGCACATTGCAGATCTTTGGACCTGTTTTCAGCTGCATTTCCATGGATGTGGGGCCACACGAGTTGGTGCTTCACACACTGTCTGTCTCAGAAGGCAGCATGGCAATGCCAAGCCAGGCACTCAACCCATCACAATCAGTTTAATGAATTACAGAACAAAGCATGTTCACAGTTCATAACATGATTCAGAGAGCTTGCCATCTCTTATCAGGACTACCCAAATCCACACGTTCAGGAATATTTTGCCCAGACTCCACCAAAGTCCCAGGACATTCCTGAAGGAGAGCCATATTCCTTATTATTTTTCCAGAGATAGATTTCCCTGCACTGCTTTCTGGCAGCAAAAGCAATCCTACCAGGACCCAGAGCAGCTAGAGCCAATGCAGGATGTTTTTTTTTTTCTGGTCAGACAAGGGTAAAATTATCCCAAAGACAACTACAAAAATTAGTGGACTACACTGTTTTTCAATGTCACACCAAAGCAGCTCTTTTCTATATAAAAGGGGGAATGTGCTAAAAGGAGAAAACAATTCCATATTATGGTAAAAAAAAAAAAAAAGTAAAAAATTGTAGGCTGCAACTTTCAACTTTTATTTTCTGAGTTGTTTTAACTACTGCAGGCTAGGTTTTCATACAATTCCTGCAGCATCTAAAGGGAGATATCCTAAAGCAATGCTCCCACCAAACAAGGGTCTCCTACTGGCAGATAAAAGCTGAAATTTCAGTGCAGGAAACAATTCATAAGCCTTTCTAACAAATAACTTCATTCTGAAAGCACTAAAAATTGGTGGAAATAGACAGAGCAGGTTTTCTGTATTTTCTCCCACCCCAAGGATTAAGAAAAGCAAGCAGCATCTGCCACAGCACTTTGTACTTGCCTACAAAACTGATCTCACACAGCAGATGCAATCTGAGGCTTACTTTGCACTCTCGGTGCTGCTTTTGATCGAAGGTGTTGCACTTTTGGGCTAAGATAAAAGCTTTAATAATGGACACCTACATCCTGTTCTCTCAGCCAGAAGTGAGGAAGTAGATTCTCATCAAATAAGGACACTTTCCAAGCCCTGCAGAACAAAACATGCAGTTTATTACTATGTCAAAACGACAAGGAGATTGGTGTAATTTAATTCAATGCTCTGTTTTCTGAGTTACAGCAGAAATGCTCCTTAAAAGACAAAAAGCAGCTGTCGCAGAAAGTGCAGCAAAAAGGTGGACCTTTGGAGATATTCCTGCTGGCTACCAGTCACCCAGAGGCAAAGGCAGCTGTCACAGACTTTGGTGGCCTCTAGTGGCTGTTTTGTCCACATCCCAAACCCATCACATGATTTCACTCCTAAATCTGCTTCCACTTCCCTTCCGTACTTGCCGGATCACTCCAACACTGGCATCAGAGACGATGATATTGAGAGGTGCAGTGGGGCCATGATAAGGTAGGAGCTGTTACATTCATCTCAGATGCCATGTACTCATCAAGATCCACCTGTCCTCACCACCTACAGCAGATTTCCTGTCACCTGACGGGTATAGGCAGTGGCAAGGTAGCTCTGGTTCTTGAAACTATGTGTTTTCCACAGATATTCTAACACAATTTCTTTTTAAGCTGCAGTTTAAGCTATGATGTCTAACAGTGAAGTCAAGAACAAGATGTGTCTTCATGAAAGACTAATCTTCACTTAACATTGTCTTTCGATTAGTTTGAGGATTTAAAAGTTACAAATGCAGGTTTAAGAATGATTTAAGTGGTTCGACAGTTCTTCAAAAGCAACAATCTGATGTATCTTGAACTGAATACAGAGCTCGTGGGATCTGTAGACATCCCCTCTACCATGTATCACATGAAACCTAATGGAAGTAACACTCATGGTAAAAGTTTCCTAAAAGCAGGCTGGCTTGCTCTAAGTCGGGTACAGCTCTCGGATCCCACCACATTTCCCAGATGACCAACAGAGCAGTGCAGAGGCTCTGATTCAGACTGGACAAAATTTTGCTCTTCGGTGTCAGGGAAGCTGAAGTCTACAAAGGCTTTAAAAGTTGTTCAGCTGAAGAGAGTGGAGACACTGGAATAACAAGTTCCCAGGCCACACCAGACTCTGCCCACCACAGCTCTAGGTGTTCTCCAAGCTCGGGGTTATCCTCTCAAGCTGGAAAGTGCTACTCAAAGCATACAAAATACTGCACAAACATTACAGCAAACAAGCCCCACCTTCCCAAGAGGGAGGGCCAATACAGTTTCTCAAGCTGAGAGAAGGTGAGAAACCCAGTCCTGAGCTCCTGATAATTTCGTGCAAGTTCCAGCTCCAGCCCGAGTCACAAGCCATTCCTCTTCATCCTAAGCAGATTTCCTGTCTCTGTGTTCACTGGTTCATGTGAATATTCCCAAACAAACCACTGTGTCTGCCTTTGAGCAGTATCTCCCTGGTGCTGCTGGACTGTAAGCAAGGCCAGAAGCAATTTAAATGCCTCCATTTTTTGTAACAGACTATTCAAGCACAGTTTTAATTCGATACTCTTTATTATGATATCCAGGAAAACAATAACAAGGTGATTGCTTATTACAGCTTCCACAGACTGGGGCTCCAGACCTTTTTGTCCTGGGTACACACACGCGCACGCACACACACGCACGAAAGACAACCCTTGCCACAAGAACTTACAATCTACATAAACAAAACAAAGATAATGATTAATCAAGAAACAAAGAGGAGGAATCACCTGTGTGAGAATATGAGTAAAGTTTTGGCTTGGTTTCTAGTCTGGAGTTCAAGAGTTGAAATTCCTACCCTTATTCTTATTCTTAAGCATTCTTATTACCATGGGTTGAATTTTTATCTGTTGATTACAATGTAAGATACAGTCTTCAACATATAAAACCAATATAAGGAGACACAAAGCTCTAGACCATAATTTTTCAAGTGATATACAGCAAAACTACAGTCTAGAGATTCAGAGATCTTGGGTGCCCAGTTTCCTAAATGAGAAAGGCAGTGAGAGCAAACTGCAATATGCAAAGCAAAACCATCCAGGAATATAAATTTCTGCTGAACCAGACTGACTAACTTTTTTTTTTTTCAATTCTTAATATCAAATTGCCTAACACTCTTGCGTGTGGCATGAAGAAGTAACAACTGTGTTGTGCTGAACGACAATGCCTGACCTTTAATGTTAACCATGATAATATAGACGAAGAATGAGTACTGAAACACTACTGAATGATAAAGCTACACTTTAGCTGCTCTGATTCTGCAAAAAGTTTCAAATACAAAAAGAAGAAAAAGGAGTTGTCATTTCTGGCACTCACATCACAGACTTGCCATTCTTGAGCTGGATAAAATTAAAGTATTTGCAGAAGCCTAAAATAAAAGTGACAGGACACATAGAAAGAGATCAAGAGCAAGTGTATTGGATTCAAAACTAAGCTGTAAGATTTTTTTTTTAAGCAGAAATAAGAGTTGTTGCTTTTTGAATTTGCAACATCAAAAGAACTTCTCCAAAAGGCAGAAAGCAGCCAGCCTACTGCTTCTGCAGCCCAGCACTCCTCACCCATCACTACCAAAGGCAATGGAAAGTAGCAGATGCCAACAGCAGCCCCATTTCACCCCCAATGTGGGTGTGAGCTATATCCAAGTTGTATTGCAATTTATTCATCCTAAAGAGTTTCAGTTCCAATTAAGGAGGTTCTGATGACACCAAACATATTGATGTGCTTATTTTATGCATGTCTGATCCAGAAACACTCCAGCACTGATCCTACTTTAGTTCTGAAGAGCAGACAAAATTCCTTAATGTGTACAGATTTAGGGTTATCAGATCCAAAACTGAGTAGTTCAGGGAGCAGTGTGAAGAGGGGATACCCCTCTTCACACTGCTCTTTATGTACCCACAGTACATAAAACAACCCCACCAACAAATCAACAAGGATAGGCTAATTCAGTGCTCTAAAGATAATCCACAGCTCACAATGTAAGAGATTCAAATATGATGAACAGATGATAACTGACGTCAGTCCTTTGAAGTATTTTTCTTTTTAAAGGATCTTCTAAATATTCCCCAAGCCTTCACTTTGTAGGACATTCTTATACCCTGCACCAGAAATAACCTAAACATTTGCATAACAAGATGCAGGCATTAAACCACAGCCCCCTCTCCAGATAGCATTTCTGTATGCAGGCTCTCACCGGCCTGTAAATGTTACAAACACCACCACTGTCTCTACTTTGTGTTCCAGTCCCTTCAATACTGACATTTCCCAGAGAGAACAATTCAGACAGCAGTGGTCACCACTGCATAGGGAGCCTATTGAAAGTGCCTGTCTCCAACATTTACAACACAGGCCCAAAGGGCTGAGTCACAAATGGAACCAAACCCAAGTATGACCTAGGAATCAGCTGGGGAACTTCCTGAATACAGGAAAACAAAGTAAGAGAAAGCTAACAATCCTCCCCGCCATGTACCAAGACACGCATACAGTGCAATTCTTGCAAAGCTCTCTGGAAGACCTACTTCAATACATAAAGGGTTCAGGTGGAGAAAAAAAATAATCTCACACCAAAAACCCCACATCTCCTGGCTGCTAAGGGAAGTATAATTGTTTGTTTGGCCCAGGACAATCTACATTTTCAAAATTCCATTTTCTACACTGCCAGTATCCTCTTGCACTGCTTGGAAAGCCTCATGACAGATAAAAGGTATCTCAATACAGTAAACCACAAAGAGTATTTCCCCTTCCCCCACAAGAGCTGAAAAAACCCATTAATACTTAATGGATTTGGCATGTAGGAGCTACCAGAGAGACCAGGTCCCTTCTGCTACCGATGACTGGAAGCCTTTAAAGATCTCCCACACTGCAGTCTAGTGTAATTTTTAAGCAACATGCTGTTGAAAGGGGCAGCTGCCTTGGAACCTGATCCATCAGTTCACCCTGAGACTTTTCTTCTTGCTTATACATAATTACGTGTGAAACTCTGGGGTTACTATCAGGCAACTAACCAAATGGAAAAAAGCCAAACATGCTTGTTTTCAGGTGCACCAGCTCTCTGGTCTAACTCACCATGCAACCAGAAAGGCTTGTGCTACCCAAAGCAAGGGACAAAACCTCCATTTTGGCAGCAACCTCCATTGCTTTCAGGCTAGCACGGCTATGGAAACCCTTGCTTCCCTTTCCTATCAAGTTTTGTCCCCAACAAAATCAACTCAAGTGCAGTCAGTCAGAAATCTTCAAAGAACAAAGGTCTGCAGATGTGTAGACTCTTTTTACAGAAGCCAAATTACTTACACCAGAGGACCACACTGCCTATTACAATTTTGGTTAATATAACTCCATAAACACAACTAAAATTTTCAAAGAGAAAGAGTATTTAGAAAAATGCCAAATGCTTGCAAATAACTAGTTTTCTAAATGTATTATCCCAACATATATAATTTACCTTCAGCATAACCTGAAGTTGGCAGAAATAGCCTCTGCACTTTCTCTGCTTAGCAAATTCCTTCACCATTCCTAAATTTGGGCATGGGATCACCAGAAAAGCAGTATTTCCAAAGAGTATTTCCACATTCATGAATGATTTACACAGGAGAGATCAGTTTTTGCAACCAGTCAAGGAGAAAGTGTCCAGATGAAAACTAAAACTCTGAAAATTAAATTCAGCTGCTCTGCATTCCCTGTTTGTAATTTGAAATTAAATAAAATCACTTTAGAAGTAAAATACTGGCTTTGAGAATATTCTGGCACAGAAACACACAATTGGGGGTCAAAAAAGGCCTGAAATCATCTGTTGTTAAATCCTGAGAAGCTTTGACAAGATGGGGCAAAGAGAAGGAAATTTAAGAAAAAAACCAAACTTAACAAACCCTATCCACTGTCTTTGTAATTATTCAATTCACATCCACCAAAATGGACAAAGCTTTCTCTTTGTGGGACTTGGTAATTGATGAGGATAAATTAACTACTGCCTATTTTATCTGGTGTAGGATATAATAATGAACTCCTCAGTCATTTCCATTTCTAATTTTCTTGATTCCATAATTAAGAAAATATGATTAGACAACTAATCTTCTTCCATCTTACTGAATCCCAGATTACTAGCAAAGAGCCAAAAATGCAATAACATTTGAAAATCAATTTTAAGCAATTCAAAAGAAGTTACCCAGCCAAACAATACTCTTATGCTAAAACAAATAGTACCAAACTAAAAATAGAAGTCTCAATATCTTCTAAGTTTATGAATGCTTCCATCCCAAGGTAGATAATTTAAAATTACTGCTTTTGCCTCATCAAACATGATAAATATGTATTTTTAGTTGTGACACATGAGACAGAAAATACTGGCTTCCAATACTCTATCCAAATTCTAGAACAACTCTTGTTACTTTCTATTATTTTGCAGATCTCAACAACTCCTATAAGGCAATGATGACTATTAAGCCATTGTGGAAACAAAAGTGCTTTTGTAAATGTCCGAAGGCCAAGAATGTCCGTCCATAAGGCCAAAAGGAGACAAAAAGCAATGTCAGTGTTAACAGTCAGGAATATATTCTTCTGAAGTTTTTGGAAATTAGCCTGAAGTTTACATTTCAAGACTACTGTGAATGAGGTTTACAAGAAATAGGTTGCCTTAGGGAAACAACTGTTACAGCCCTCAGACTCCTATAAGTCTCTAAGATCTCAAGAAGTACCTTAAATGATGCCTTCATAATTTGTTCCTCCACCCTTTATGATTCTGACAGCCCCAGTACAACCAGATATCACAAGCAAACTGATTTAGAGTCCAAGAATCAGACTAGACACTTAAAATTTACCCCCTTTGGCTTAAGGTACAAGTTGAGAACAAGGCACACAGAATCTGTGAAGGTTTTTTCTAGAAACATCAGACACAAACCATGATTTTGGACAACGAGTATGTAATGTACACAGTTCCCTCAAAATTTCCGAGTTCCAGTTTTCCAGTTTCATGGTCAGATCAGACAGATTCCCAGTTCTACCTGTTCCAATTGAGACATGGGATAGCCACTTCTACTGAAGCAGACTGGGCATATTGCAGGGCACACTGACCCAGAGTTCTTCAGCTAAGCAAGTACAGGTCTGCCAAGTCCACCTCAGGAGCTGTGAACCAAATACTTGGGAATTGTGACTGTTATCAGCTGGAAGATACAATAAATTATGCTGCAATAACTCTAAATAGCACTGAATAACTGAAGAATGGATGGTTCCTTGTCGTGAGGATTTTGTACTAGAAATGTTTATTCTGAATAGTAAGCAATTGAACTGTAGAAAATACACAATGCAGATTTATTACTTTCTTGGGTATAAACTCAATTATAATAACAGCTTTTAATTAAAATTATTTTATTTATCAGCTTGATTGCTCATAATTATTCCTCAATCAATAAGCAGTTCAATACTTGGGTTAAATTGATAGACTAATTTAGCAACTTCTTCTTAAGACTGAAATAAATGTCTCACTCATTCTCAAGTGAAACAGGTTGAATTATACCCATTACAAAAGCATACAGAGGAAACATTATCTGCATATTAAACTGGAAAACTAACTGGACAAAGATTCACATTGAACACAATTATGAAAAATAATGGAAAAATTCTTAAATTTAGATTTTTCCAGTTGTAGCAGAGGCCACAATAAATCAGTTTTAAGCAGCTGTAGCTTTTAAATATTTTTTCATAAAAATATATATAGGAGAAATCAAACTATTTCCTAACAGAGGTGAAACAAAGCAAAGCAGTTAGAATAAAGGAATGTTTCTCATAACTTGATCCGTTTATCTAATTCCCTCTTCGTGGAGCATTAATTGCCTCCCAAAACAAACACAACACATGGCAAGAACCTCCACCCCTAAAATCAGACAGACAAGTTTCCAAAGAAGGTCCAACGCACACTAATTCTCCAAGGTACGTACACTTCAAAAGCACAGACAGAAGTGGACAGTGCTACTCAAATCAACTCTTTCTATGACCATACACACACTCCCTTCTAAGTTTCAAGTGCTAAAAGCTATATCTCAAAAAGGTGTGTTCCTTGTAAGAGATTTCTAACCAACCAAATAATAAGACTCTGCAACATTTCCAATTAGTTCAGTTTTGTTTTAATGATATGGGGCAATTCTTAGAGCAGACATTGTGCAGCTAGTAACTATCAAATAAAGAGGTCTGTTGGTGTGGTCTTGGAATACCAAATTGAAATGTAAATTTGAGTCAAGGCAATTAACTGAAAACCCAGAGTATCTGAAAACGCATACTATGTTTTTACTGCAGTTTTGCAATACTTCTTGAGGAACTTGGAAAAAGTGAAGTTGGTAGAACAGTATCACCAAAATTACAAAAACTGGAAGGAAATAATACACTGCAACAGTGATCCTCATTAAGTTATTCATCACAGTAAATATTTAAAAAAGCGTCGATGTTTTTTTAAAAAGTGTTGAATCTTCCCCCCAAGTATTTGAAGAGAGATAAACCTTTTTCTTTAGTCAAAATGGCTTTTTAAAAAAAGTTTCCCAAAATAACAGCAATAATCAAAAAACATGAATTGTATTTTCTTTAATCCATAATATCTCTAGTGCTGAAGGGCCATCCATGTAAAAAGCAGATTCTTTGGGGACATTAGTCAATTAACTTAATAAAACCCAGTTTTACGAAGATTTATCCTTCCTGCTGCGAGGCGAGTCTGCTCCATTTGAGGTCACTGTTCCATTTATTCCATTTTCTAGAAAAAAGGAAGAAAACATTTTTCAAATACACTGAGATGCTTTAGATTTTATTACATATTTGTGGGTCCTACAAACAACCTTTTAACGTCTTTTCTGATGTACCTTCTTTGTTTAACCTCTTAATTGTCAGTCAGAGTGAAACAGTATAATGAAGTTTTTACAAAGTGAAATATTTAAAGTTGACTACAATAAATTCCAGTTTCCTGATGTGGCCAGACACTGAAATGTGTGCATTACATACTTCTAGACTGAAGATCAACACCAGTTATGGTATTTTAGAAGATATCCTGTGAAACAGTAGAGCACAACCTGTAGATGAGATGGTTCTGTGAAATTTTGGAGACCCAGTATATACACAATTCTCTGCCACAGGTCTTAATTATTTACACTACCTATTTAATATTATAAGTCTTGCTAAAATTACACTCTTTTGCTTTGCTTTTTTCTTTGCTAAAATTACACTCTTTACAAGCATCTGATGCATAGAGGAAATCCTTTATACACACATATACTCACCACTTTTGAAGTATATACTTCAAAATACAGAATTCATTTATGTTATGATGAAGGTATTTACACAGATAAGACAAAGTGAAACACTAGTTAAGATTTGCAATGAGTATGTGTAGGTGGAAAGAGTTCAAGATCAGGCACCTATCTAAGAGCACAAAGCAGGAATGTGTCACCAGCTGCAGCTCTCTACTCCTATCCCACTTCAGGGAGAGAAGATCTTGAAGATCTCAAGAGGTTTAATCTGTTCAAGCACCACAGTGATGGTTTGTTAGCAAAAGCTTCCCCTAAACCAACGATGCACAATCTGAGGCTTTATGGTGCATACAACTGGTAAAGTGGAGCAACATGATGCCATTGTGAATTAAAAGTAACCCCTTTATTCAGTTTCACCACAACCAAGGAAACAGATGTTGCCTGACAGTAACTATATTTATAAAACAGATCTAAAGAGCATAGTGCATAGGCAGCTACAATGCTTGCAGCCTAACATTTCTGCTTTCTCATATCATTCTGACTTCAAGCAACAGTTGCTGTTTTTTTGTGTGCCTTTCAAAAATTATTTTATATATATACATATATATATATTTTTTTTTTTACAAAGGACTGGCTAAACTTATTTTTTCCATCTGCAGATGTGGTGAAGGTCACCAGTGTGTGGCCAGTCTACAAAAACAACTGTTGGCCTCCCTCTCTCTCCCACAACACCCAAATGCTCCCATTTATGCAAATAAGCAACCAAAAACAAAAGTAACAAAGAGAACCACACAAGAGCACGACCACCAGACACGGGCCCAAAGAGTCAAAATCTGTTTGACCAAATATCTGGCTGTAAATGACACCACCATTTTAAGCCCACATAAGGTGGTCTTTGGATATTTCTGAAAATGTTTGAATTATTTTTAAATAAAGAAGCCTAAAAACAATGTACTAAACCCAAGCCAGCTAACTGAAATCATAATTTCTTACACAGTTTAGGTAAAACAAAGCACATGAAACAGCATGTGGCTGGATACCCCACCTACATCATCAGCAGGATTTTTCTACTGTCATTTCTTACTTTTGGCATAGACTGAAAGTAACACATTTTATTGTGCCCTGGCTCCCAAAAAGACATTCAACCACAAAAAAAAAGTGTTTTAAACATTTCAATTGCATATATTACTCTTTCAAAAACACTGTTTTGCTGCACCCTATGCAAGTGTTCTGAACAGACAACATAATAGGAGTATTCAAACCAGAAGAATTTGAATGAACTGAGTTCTTTTATTTCCATTTAAAATATGGAATAAAGTTCTCCAGTCTTCAAGACACGCATAATTCAACTATTTTGTGAATTAAACCACAATTCCAATTAACTAACTTTTCCACTATTTGTTTACCACTTGCAAGTCTCCACTGAAGTTGGGTAAAACACAGCAGATTCACTAAATTACATGAATGATATAGATTAAGAGATTTAAAAAAGGTATTACACTTCTGACTCCCTGATTAAACCACCATCAAGGCACATATCTTTAAATTATTTGACATAAAAGACTTAAATTAAATTAAAAAAAAAATAGTGAGAAGGTCATGAACATGAAGTTATGATTAAACAGGACATTTACACAGGAAACTACCTTCACTCAACTATAAAAAAAAATTCCAACAGAGTTTTCAGATGAAAAAAAAAACCCCAACACTATACAAAAGCCCAATTGTGATAATTACAAATCATCTAAAGGGAGTGCAGCAATACTCTAAAACACATAATTTTAATAAAAATAGAAACTTGGGAGAAATAAAAAAAAAAATTATTGATCTCCCACCACAAATCTCAGTTCTCAGGGCAAACAGTCTCGACACACATTACGTTCAACATGTCAAAAACTGGAACAGGTTGGTAACACATGATTGGGAGCAAAGTATCCTGCTGAAAAAGATTTTGAAACACAATTTCTGCCATTTCAAAAGAGTGCAGAAGTTATCCAAGCTAGCAATTAAATAAACAAAAGTTGAACTGTTGGAGCAACACAGTACAGGAATTTAAATTTTTTTTTTTTAAAGAGCACATAACTTTTTCTTGGAGGAAAGAGCATTCAGTTCATCTTTCATGCCCTTTCCGTAAACAGGGTGTGACATAACCAAAAAGTCAAACCTGGACTCATCGGATCATTTCCAAATGCTTCAACACAGATTTAGAGTAGTAAGTAGTTATTACCTTTCCTTAAAGGACTATCAATTCCTATTTTATGTAAAAACAGTTCAACACAAAACTTTTCACTGGCTGGATCTTTAAACTACCTCTTTGCCCTAAACCCTCAGAATTTCGCGGCAATGAAAAACTAGCTTGAAATCCACTGCAAGAAAATTTTACAAATAAGTGTCTAAGGGAACAGATATAAAATTGCATCCCTTTTGTTCCCTTTTTATAAAGGAACAAAACATAAGCCTGAAACATTTTGTTCAAGCAATGAAATTAAAGATAATAAAAATGTCATGCTGTATTCATTAAAAAAACTCAGTAATTCCTTAATTTGGGCACTTAGAAAACCCAACAACATATAGTGGTTTTTTTTTAAAATCTATTCTTCCCACAGTAATATTCACCACTATTGCTTCTGCAAGCTGAGTCATCTCACAAGTCAAACACAAAACACTTCTTTAGCAAACTAAAGTTGGTTTTGAGAAGTCAAGGCGACAGAAAAGCTGAAACGACAAACCTCTTTCTTTTCTGGAGGTCTTTCCTTTAGCTGATACAAACTTCTTTTTCACTGACTGAGGCTGAGAAGAAGAATGCTCTCTCCACCTCCGAAGCTGGAAATTAATGAACTTCCACATCATAAATGCTTGAGTCATGCAGATGGAGGCCAGCACACTGATTCTAGAAACAAAAACCAGGTAAAGTTTTATTAATAAGTTTGTCTCATTATTCAGACAGAAAAGAAAAGTAGAACACCTCCGGTTTTTTGGCAACTTCCACCCCCTCCTCCTGGTAACATCCATTTTCTAAGCCAAGAGTTTTCCCACATAGGCCAAGACTGGGCTTAAGTAGAGATGGTCAAAACTAGGTATAGAGTGATAGTGAAATCTCTGCCCACCAGAACTGCAAGTACTAGGTTTCTTTCCTGCTTTCTCAGGATTTACTCTCAGAGTACCAGGTAGTAACAGCTGAAAATGCTTCAGGAGTGTCTTGCAGTTCAGAGTATCAATTCTGCAAGACAATGCTGACATTGCCAGTGTTCCAATAACTTCCTTTTCTGCATTCATATGAAGGCCAGGTAGCTGGATCATGCAGCAGCAATAGGAGCCATAATAAAGGCAGAGAGAGAGAGGCAGAAATCTTCAGTCAGGGTGGTCTGGATGCAATGCCTTGACCTCTAAGATAAACTCACAGCAATTATAACTAGAATTCAATTTACTAACTCTCTAAAACATTTGAAAGTAGTGTCAGTAATTGGATATTCCTTTTAATTCTGCTGGCTTGGTTTGGGAGTTTTTTTGTTTGGTTTGGCTTTTTTTAGCCAAAAAAGGAGAGTAACCAGTTACAGATTTGTCAGCTGTAGACTGTAAATCAGACAATTCATTTCACAGTGCCTTACAAGTTTCTTATATAAGCTACTCCTATTGATCCCATTGGTTGCATGAAAACACTCAATCATTCAGAATTGCTGGCAGTAGTACCATACCATTTACACTGTGTATTTAACATGGTTTTACAGCACATGCTTAAGAACTGTTCCAAGTTTACCATACCTAACAGCCAGGATATTAAAGTTCCCAGTACTGAAATTCAGCTGCTGATCTTCTGCTCTTGCCAGTCCAAAGCCAAAAGTGAGGACTGACAGAATCAAGGTGAGAAGCCTTCCCAAAACAAAAAGAACTGCCCACAGTGAAAATCTACAAATAAAAATACCACAAACACCAAATGAACTTTCCATTCAAGACACATGAACTAACAATGCAAATGTTTACCCTTCACCATGCAAATTTGTTTGAAATTTAAGAATTTACCTAGATTCATGATTTTGCACCTATCTTAAATGCATCTTGCATTATGATATGAAAACTAATTTCAGCTCAATGCAAAGTGCTTTCCAGTGCTATTAGAACAAAAGCACATTATTAGTTCCTACAGAACTGGCTGTACTAGCAACCTGTCCTGTTCCTTTCTCTACAAAACTTTTTCAAATAAACACATTAGTACACAGTGAGAGATTTTATTTCATTTTGTACTGCTACTAATATTTACTTAAATAGGCTAAAACAAGGTAAAAAGTATACTGATGGTATAGAAATATAAGTACTAACATTAGTCTGGAGAACTGTGGTCGCTTAAGAAACACTGTTTGAACTCCCTTGTAATTTTGGTTTCTGGTTAGTTAAATGCAAAAGGCTTAAAGACAGAAATTACATGCATTTTAAAGATAAAGACTATTTACCCTTTCTGGTATTTTTCATCGCTGAAGTAGAAAAGACGGGATATGTGGAAAAGAAATTCAACGAAGTAATGCAATACCAGAAGAACAAGTCCAAGATGGGTCAGACTATCAAAACAAGTAAAACAAACATTCAGACATTTTGTTAGATGTTTAAGGCAGAGAATGGAGCCAGCATTAGGTTACAATTGACTTACTTGAGGAGATAGGCTCCAGCAATATGAAAGAGGTAAAGTCCAATGTAGACAATCTGGCGAAAGATATCTTCCTATCAGGCAGAAAGAAGTGACCATGTGTTATACACAGCATTACACAGTATTGTACAATGCTATCTGCTATTACAAACTGCTCCCTAGTCTTGGACATTCTTCTTGGTTTATCAGCTACCTTAACGTGGCCTGGTCTGGCACTGAATTACTCAGCCTGGATCATCTAATTCCACACATAACTTATTGCTTACTTACCAGTAATATTCAGTATCTTACATATGCTGCTGTGAGCAAAGGCATCAAACTTGGAAAGGATGCTTTTTAAAAGGATCCACTTTCATTTGTTATGACCACTGTGAATTTGTACAAGCTATTAAAATACTTATTTCGTATGTATTACTGTATCATCAGATCCTACAGTTCCTCATGTTTGCTGTCCATCAAATTGTCAAGATTGCAACAGAATAAAATAACAGTTTAGCAATCAAAATAAAAAGTTTTCCACGTATTGACATCAATTTTAAAATTTCAAGGCCATCCAAAATTCTGGAACACTGTAGCTGGCAAATACAGAGAATATCGTTATTAACCCGTCATGGTAAACCACATGGTCCCAGTTTAAGTCAGGCTTCAGCCAGCCCTATTAAACTGAATAGGGATATAGAATAGGAATATAGAGATGAAATAATAAAGAGGAAAACACATAGCACATGGAAAGCAGATTGTGCTGTCTGTGAACACGAGAACCACTGAAGTATGCCAGATCACAATAAAAATCTGTTTTGGAATGGTAGCAGAGTACATTCAGTTGTGCTTAAGAAACTCCTTTCTGGAAAGATTCTCTAATCTTCAAGCAAGGATCTTCAGCCTTATCTTGTATACATGTAATTTTAAAAGGACTAAAATTTTAATCTTACAAGAGCTATACAATGTTATCCAATGCTCAGTATCAAATCCAACAAACCCACAGAATCAAACAATTGTGACAACAGCAAACACCACACTCATAATACACAAAGAGCAAGAGAACAGGTGGAGAAAGACCTACTCTAAATTATCTGGAAGAAAATGAAAAATTACTTCTTTCAGACAAAGACAACAGTCAGTACTAATGGTCAGTTTCTCCAAGCACAATCAGGACCAGCACCTTACACCTTAACTTTAAAACTGAGGTAACATTTAAACAGCCCATGCTGCCTGCTTAGACAAACTGTCAGAGACTGCAGGCCTTGTGGAATAATGCACATGGAGGTATACATGACTATAAAGGAACCAGAGTTAAGAAGTTCTTTTCTTGTTTATGTAAGCAGGACAGATAACTAGACCTCAGTAAAAGCTGTAAAATTCCTTCAAGAGAAGGAATAAGGCAAGGAAGCCAAGATGGCAGAGGTTAAGGCGTGGTTAAAGAAATATCAACTATGAACTTGCTAAAACAAATGAACTATCACGCTTTAAACTTAATGCAAAAGTCAGAGCGCACAATTTCAAGCAGCAACCAAGTAAAACACTACTATTCAACATACAGCACTTAAGCCACTTGTAACAGCTTCCTTGAAGTTATTTTAAGAAAAATCTCCACACTTGGCTGTGAAGTCAAATTTAAGAGGTATCACTAGCATAATATGGGAACATCAGCTGCAGTGCATCTGCAGAACAGTATTCATACTGCATCTGAGCAGCATAAAAACAGTGCATCTCATTACTATTTTACCAAGCCTCTTCTAGGCTCTGTACAGAGATCGATGGTTATGTAACACCTATGTTTCATTTTCTTGAATAAAGAAGGACTGGTAACAGAGATGCAGCCTAGTCACAGAGCAACAACAGTCACAGCATGGTTTGGGCTTGAAGATACCTGTGTGGATCACCTTGTCCAACCTCTGTACCATGGGCAGGGACATCAATCACTTGGTCAGGTTGCTCAAAGCCCCATCCAACCTGACCTTGAACACTTCAAATGAAAGGGAATTCACAACTTCTCTGGGCATTCTGTTCCAGTGTCTCACCATCTTCATCATAAAGAATTTCTTCAGATCTACTCTAAACCACCTTCTTTCAAAATCACTGTTCCTTGTCACTACAGACCCCAATAAAAAGTCTCTCTCCATCTTTCTTATAAGCCCCTTCCAAACAGTGAAAGGTAAGTTGTCCCTGGAGTCTTCTCTTCTCCAGGTCGAACAGCCCCAACTCTCTCAGCCTTCCTTCATTGCAGAGGTGCTCCAGCCCTCCTCTGGACCTGCTCAAACAGATCCATACCTTTCTTGTGCTGGGGACCCCAGAGCTGGATGCAGCACTCCAAGGGCAGTTTCACCAGAGCAGAGTAGAATCCCTTCCCTCTTCCCCAGCTGGTCACTGCTGGTTATGCAGCCCAGGTGACAACTGGCTTTCTTGGGTGCAAGGGTACATTGCCAGCTCATGTCCCATTTTCATCCCTCTGGTGCACCCAAGTCCTTCTCTGCAGGGCCATTCTCAACCCATTCACCCCCAGCCTGTACTGATGTTGGGAATTGCCATAACTCAGGTGCAGGACCTTGCACCTGGCCTGGTGGAACTTCATGAGGTTCACAAGGATGCAGTCCTCGAGCCCGTCAAGATCCCTCTGGATGGCATGTCTTTCCTCAAGCAAACCAGCTGCAACACTCAGCTTGTGTCATCTGCAAACTCGCTGAGGGTGCACTCGATCCCTCTGCCTGTGCCATTGATGAAGATGTTAAACAGCACTGGTTCCAGTACAGAGCCTTGAAGAACACTGCTCGTTACTGCTTTTCACTTGGACACTGACTCACTGACTCTAAGTCTCTGGAAGCAGCCCCCCAGACAGCTCCTTATCCCTCTAATAGTCCATCCATCAAATCCATCTCTTTCCAATTTAGAGGTAAGAATGCTGGGGGAGCCCTACCAAGAGCCTTAACAGAATTTCAGGTAGATGGCATCAGCAGCTCTTAACCCATCTGCTGATGCTGCCACTCCTCCATGGAAGGCCACTAAATTAGTCAAATAACAATTGCCTTGTTGAGAAGTTTACAATAGGAAAGTTTAAGCAGGAAACTGTCTATGCAAAATGATCCTGAGCAAAAACATTCAAAAAGACTATTTATTTTGGTCCAAGAAGGCAAAAAACATGCTACAAAAAATCTGCAGCAAACTCAAGTATCATCAGAACCCAAAAGAAAACCCTTAACGGAAAAATGATGCTGTTAAAAAACGAGCACCAAAAAAACCCCTCAATACATAACTAACCAGAATTTCTGCTGAGGAAAATGCTATTTAAATCAAACCCCAGACTTTCATACTCCTTTGATGTACAGAATTATTCACTGTTTATATTCTACACCTATATCATGATTCATGAAGCAACTGTGATTTCAATGAGCCTATTCAGACTATCAATTCTGAGAAACAAAACAAAGCAAAAAAAAAGAGCTGAAAAGAAAATCTTACACTCATTTGCTCTGGAGAAAATTCCTTCAGTGAATGAGAAACACTAGTAATTTTTATTTACACAACAGATATTTAGCAATTTTACTGCAATTACGATTTAACTGAAAAGAAAAAAGCCACCTTGCTCTGGAGTTCCTCCTATTTACGTTTTGAACTTACCTTTTTAGTTTTCTGGAAGTACAGTTCTGGAAAAGCATGAAACCAGTATGCCAACTGTAAGATGTAGAAAAACTTCATTTGAAACCTGTACAATACAGCAAGAATTGAAGAATATTACTTATTATGAATTAACTTAAAACATTTCAGAAGCTTCTAGTGAACTCATTTTATCACTGTCTCAAAGAAGGAAAAAATACAGATCTTTCCTGCCAGCCAACTCTAAACTAATATTTTTAAAAACAAAATCATTAAGACAAAGCTCACAAAAACTTAATTCTTTAATTAATTAATAGCCTACAGAAAAACAACTTTGTATGCTACAAGTTGGCAAAAGAATCAAGAGCCCACATAAGTATGAGCAAAAATACATTAGCAACTTATACAGTTTTACAAACTATTTATTCTACACAGATTGTACATGACACACTCTAGGCTTAAAGCATTCCCTCCTCCTCTCCCCCAGCAATCCTCTAAGCAAGAGGCCTTACGGAATCAGAGTGTGCGGATAGTCCCTCCACAGAGAGGTTGGATCTGATATATAGTTCTCCTAAAAAGGAAAAAACAAACAAAAAGCTCCAATAAATGCTCTAATTTGTTACTTTCTAGTCAGAAATAATGACTGGACATACATGTATGAATTTATGTACATGCACATGTGTACATACAAAAATGCACACATCTACATACACAAGTAAAAGGAACAGGATCTAAAAACTTTCTTTTTTAGAAAACCCTCAAGAAATTACAAATAAACAAAACCAAACCAACCCAACCCAGAAAAAAAGTCACCAAAACAAAAGACAGTTGCACTGGCTTAGGAAAATAAAAAGCAACCAAACAAATCTAGTGATCATTCAAGATACAATGTCTTTATGAGATGGAAGTTATTCCAGCATTACTACAGCCACAAGTCTTCTCTTGTAAACTGCTGAAAACTTTGAACTTAACTAAAAGAAGGAAAATTTTTCCAGGAGTTATTATGTTAAAATAAAACAACAGAAGAGGCACACTCTCCCCCTTCTATGAAGCTAAGCTCATACACATCCAGTCCCTAGCAAAGAGCACGTCACCAAAAGCACACACTGACCTGAGGCTACAGCAATCTGTCATATACCCATTCCCTGGGCTCCAGAATGCTATGTAAGGTGTTTTCTAAACATTAATTTATGTTAATAAACCAACACAAAAAAGCCCTAGAGAAGAGAATTAAGTGCCACAGTAGAGTTAAATGGTTTTACCTTTTTCAGTTTAACAGTAAATCAACTCAAGACTGAGCAACAGTAACACTACTGATTCTATACTCAGTTATGACTACAACCCAAACAATTTCAAAGTGGGGATACTTAAACTTATCCCCACTTTAAAATTAAAACCAGCTAAAAACCAGAAAAAGAAACCAAAACCACATTCATCATCAACATAAGTGATTTTTTTGAAATCTAATATTACAAACAGAAGAAGAAGAAGCATACTTACAGAGACAAGAATACTTGTTCCCCAAACACAGGAGAAAAGGTAGAATGCACTAAGTTGCCCAGACTCATTGAACTTGCTATGCTTTGTTTTTGAAAAGTGCATTTTCCTGTTAATTTTCTGAAATGAAAGTCCACTGTTATTTAAATGCTGCAGTACTTAACATCTATTTGGTAACTGCATTAGAATATCTGAAAGTTTTAATGCATGTTTTTACAGTTAAAAACTTTAATGCAGAAGTTTACTTTTAAGTTAATAGTCTTAAAGTCTAATTAAAACCTGACAATTATCTTGATGAAAGGAATTAATATTTTGTACTTACATCCAGTACATACTCCTGAATTATAGCATGTATGATTATTGCTACAAGCATGTAAAAGAAAATTGTAGCCAAGTCTTTGATGCCATAGTAATAGAGAGAGATTGTTTCTGCAGATTGTTCTTCTGAAAGACAAACAGAATTAATTGTTAGGCACCAATACTGTTTAATAGTTAATAAGTTTATTTCTCAGAGGGAAATCTTTCAGACATAAGTAGCCTGTAGTCAGCTGAACAAATAAAAGTCAAATTAAACTGCCACCATTAACTAAGTCACTAGACTGCTTATAGTTATCTTCCCCATCACATCACAAACTCATTTTGACTCTGGAAAGGTGCAATAAAACTAGAAACTTAAGTGCACTTAGGAAGCTTACCCAAATACACTGAAAGTGGACAATAAAAATACATTAAACTATCACCCCACTTTGATTATTAAGGATGGCCACCTGCAAAGCCAGAGTAAGGATTCACATGAATTTATCTACCAGTCAGATGGTGTTTCAGGACTGATGACGAAACCAGCAGAACAGAAACACTGTCTCTAACCTAATTAGTTAAAACAGTGTTTTAATAAAAATAAAGTGTAATCCTTGAAAGCTGTTAATTGATTGACAAAATCCCTTTTTGTCAGGTCTAGGAAGCATGGCATTCTAGTTATGTCTGATACACTGTCTCATAACCAACCTCCTGCAAGATACGTACCTGTGGCAGGAATGGTAACATTATACTGAAGTGTAACAAAAATGACCGCAGCTTTTGCTGTAATCTGAAAGAGGAAAAACCAGAAGTGCTATAAATTCTCATGGAAATAAACGACATTGAACTGAAAACATTTGCCCATAGTTTTGGCACCCTTGCCCAGAACGTTTATCTCCTCCCAAAAAACTGATCAACTCCTATTATCTCACCGCTGCACCTGACTCTCCAAGGGCAGCACACATTGCGTGGTCTCTGTAGGTTTGTTTACTGAACACTCAGCCTGCCAAATAAAAGATCCTTGAAAATGCTACTTACAAACAGCCTTTCCTACAACAGTAAAATGAAGACATATGTTACAATTCTGTCTTTAGTCCAGACTGTATTATTACATTACCAGAATGCACAATATCATGGAGTCCCTAGACCATGAAGCATTCACCAGTGGCTGAGAATAAACTTTACTTAAAAGTACCTTTTTTATTTGACAAAATTTGGAAGTCAGTTATCACATTCATAAATCTGTGGGTGATCTGAAAAATGTGGACAGGGAAGGAAAAAAAGGCATGAAGAACAGAAAACAATTTCAGGCCAGTGGGATACCAACTCAGTACAATTAGCATTCTTTTGACCCTGGGGATCCTTTGGTAAGAAGCATAAAACAAATGAAATTGAATTTAGCAGTAGTGGTACTACCCCATTATGATGGGCTGTAAGAAAAAGCAGAACGAATAAAATCAATTGCAGAGGTTTGTCCTAATAGCTTTCTTTGGGGGGGGGGGGGGG
>VXAC01005868.1:349604-471558 GCA_013399225.1 Rhipidura dahli | reverse complement strand
ACACCGGCGGTTTCTTGTTGCTCTTCTGGCGGATCGCCATGGCGGGCCGGGAGCTGGGCGCCGCCGCCGCCGCCTCCCCGCTGCCAGCACAGCTCCTCTACCGCGGCCAGGAAGAGGCGGAGGGGGAGGAGGCGGCCGCGCAGCCGGGGAATGGCAGCGCCGCCGCTCTGCTTCCCCCGCCCCGCCGCCAGCAGCGCCCCTGCCGGCCGGCGGCACCTCCGCCCGCGCTCCGCCCGCCAATTCAAACCCACCAACCCGGGGCGCGGCGTGGCCGGGGCCTGTCGGCACAGCCGAGCGGAGCCGAGCGGAGCCGAGCCGTGTCGTGGCACCTGGGCAGTGGTGCTGCGGCTCTGGCAGCGCCGGCCGGATGCCCGCTGGCCGAATCCCGCGCTGGGCACCGGCCCAGCTTCTCTACCCTACCGAGGCAACGGCGACAGAAAATGACCGTGGGTCCCCTCCGGGATCGCGGAGGAGGCGCGACCTAACAAGAGAGGGTTGTCCCCGCTTCGGGTCGTGCCGCGGAACCGGCCCAGACTCAGTAGAGCACACCGGCACGCCCCGCTATCCAGATTCACCACTGATGTCTCTCTCCTCCACCGCGGGTCCTGGCTAAGTTTAGTTGCCACCAGACCCTCTCCAGCTGGCTTCCCGGAAAGCGGGAGGAGGCCGCGCTCGCTGGGCTCGTTCTGGGTACGACTGAATGGCAGCCGCACGGTGCAGGTGCCCCCGGGCCGGCAGCGAACTCCCGCCGCCACTCTGCTCACACGGTACTGTGCAGCAAGAAAGAACTTAACAGTAACAAGACACCCAGTTCCAAGAAAGCAGACAGGAAGAAAGCCAACTGGGAAGTACAGAGGGAAGAGACATTAAGAGAGAAGCTAGATGTGCATTAAAAAACACAACCCAGTAACACAAGGTTTAAGCAATGAAGGAAGAAGTCTGAGAAATCAACGCTGATGTAGCACTGATCCAGGCCGAGATCAGCGGTCCTTCAACCCTAGCAAAATTCATGCTATTTTTATTTATTTAGGCTTCTGTCGGGCAGATACTCTCAGTGGATATATGGAAAAGCAATATAAAGAAACCGACTAATTTATAGCTGACATTTAGTGTTAGAATGGCTTTTGCTGCCAGAAGCTAATGAATACAGGGCAAGAAACTAAGGTGTAGCTATTCAGTATTGCTTTGCTTTGCCAGAACTGAGAGTGTGCACAAAATTTAATGTATAGCTGCTTTAAATAGGTTAATTTCTTCCAACTGTATGGAGCAGTGACTCATGGAACAGACTGATCAGTGTAAGACCAGGTTTTTCAACTATGAAACACCTCCATCAGCTGCATAGATGCTCAGAGGTTTTCTATGAATTTATCATACGACTGCTATATTTGGTGTCTGGAGAGGATCTAGGACACTTAAAAATACAGAGGAAGATACAGAAAAATTTCCTTTCACAGCTGGATTTTTTTTTAATGATTAAACAGAAGAAGCATTCATATTTTAGTCCCAAGACTTTTTATATTCTAGAAATGCCTTAATCCCCTGGGTGCACCAACATTCTGTAAATATAAAGTAAGCAGAACATTATTTCAACAGCAACAATGTGAAAGTACATCCCTGATTGCACACAGTATAGTTATGGATACAACATACTGCACCTGTGAAATACACCGGGTTGGAATAAAAATTGGACTCCTTTTTGCAATAGAAATTTGCATCTATTTCCCACCTCCCTTAAAAGAAATCAGGTCATCTCATCTCCAAAGAACGTAACAAACAAGACTTAAATGGGACAAGATAAGCTTTAATCCGCAAGTGCCTCTAGTGCCTGGCTAGGTATCCTGTCATACAGGCCCTTGGTTTCAGCTTGGCTCTGTGTCTGTCCTGATGAGGCACTTTAAACTGCTACACTGAAACACAAAACAAGGCAACCTATTGCCTCACCTGAAGTTTCCTCACCTTCCTTTTATCAGGAGTTTCCTCTTCTGCCACATGAAGTTTTTATGGCACTTTAGGAAAAGTGGGATGGTCAGCCCTCAGTCTGCTGCTTGCCATGGGTGGCTGGTCTATGTTTGCCAGGTTTCTTTCCAAACATCCATATTTTCCAACACTAGGTTTCAAAATAATCACATTATTTAGGAAGGAAGTTCCCTACAATCTGAGTCAGGAAGAGTTTCTGGCATCTCATCACAGAAGCCACCATCGTATGTGTGTGTCCCAAGACCTTGCCAACCAAACCAAATACAACTTTTCAGGTGGCAAGATCATGGAGACTTTGGCAGGAAGCATATTATGGCACCTGCAGTAACAAGACACAAAGAGAGCAATACCCTTTCTGATTGGGAACCTTTCCTGAATTTACTCATCATCAAACATGCTTAGAGATAGAACAAAGAACAGTATTTTAAAACAAATACAAGTAAGCAAATTAGCAAGGAACAGAATGGAAAACTTCAAAAAAGATTACACATACCATCAAAGTCTTAAACGTAATAAACGATGTTGCCTCTCAGCCCAGGGTCTTGAAATTAGCTGGCAGGAAGGCTGGCAGCACAATTTGTGCTTCTTCCAGCTTTTGTCCCCAGCTGTTTAGAAAGCTATCCCAGCACCTATTAGCCCTTCTAACCTGATAAGACAGAAATAGCCCCCTCCCCTCTTTTTATTTAACTTTTAATGCATTCTGCACAGATGAACATGTTCACACAAGGGATGTGAACAGGCTTATCCTCATTTCTATAGATACATGGCATATAGCTTACATTGCCACCTTTTTAAAATAAACATTCCATTTGACATCACCAACAAGGAGCCTTGAGACTTTTTCAGCATGCCATAGCAAAGTATCCTTTATTATATATACATCTTAGTAAAATTTCTGCACTTAATATTCCAAAGACACCATACACGACCATTAATGACTTGTCTGGTTAAACAGTCTTTTTCCTTGAATTTTTTTGAAGATGTCAGGTATTTGCTGCAGCACAGCACAGAACATGGAGTTCGCTATTTGTATCCTCTTGCATTCTTTGCTGTCTTCAAGTTCCAACAATTCTTTAATTGGATTCTAAAGTGATTTCCATGTATTTAAAAATTTATAGTAATACAGAAGAAAATTGTTAAGTGAAATTAGATTTCTTCTTTAGCTCAGAAAGGTAGTAAGACATCACCTCTTCATATCAGTTTCCTGCTGTCTTAGGTCCTCAGACCTCATAACAGAAAACTGTGTCATTTCACCAAGATGTCTATTTTCCTGAAGCAAAATAACACCATTCAGACCATGTGAATTATTTTCTTTTGTTTTTCAAAAAAGCAATGATAATTATGTTTTTATTCCTAACAATGGAAAAGGTAACTATAAATTCATGGAATAGCTATAGGAAAACTAATTATTAATGGAAAGAAGTCCATGTGGAAACTAAGTAACTATTCCAAAAGGAATTGAAGAAAAAAAAATGTTTGAGGGAGGAAGGGATAAAAAGTAGCTGGAAAAATGCAAGTAAACAGAAAATACAATAGGAAGGAAACCTAGAAGACCTAAGAAAGACCTCAAAATGGCACTGCACAAGAAGTTAAAAGTGTGCATGTGTCATGATGTGGCCAAATTTCAGATCAGTGAAGTTTGTAAAAAGCATCATTTTAAGCAGAAAGTAATTATTTCCCTTCTTCAGGGGTCTGGCTACTACTTCAGAATATGATTTCAGTTTTGGGTTGCTATTTTTGGGAATATTTTTGTTTTGGATTTGTCTCAGCTGATCAGAACAATTGCTATCAGCTTCATAAAATTATGTCAATTAGTAAGATATGCCTTAAGTACCCAAACATGTTTCACAAATGAGGGCACAGGATTGAATGGTGAAAGGTTTTCAAGGATGTGTATTTGTCCTTAATACTTTCAAAAATCTCGTATCTGCTTTTGTTTTTTAAGGCTGAGTCAACATTATAAGAAATGTATGTATCATCAAATGTCACACACTTTGAATACACAAAGTAATGCAAATATTTATGCACTATTCTGCAAGTGTAAGGTAAACAGAGAGCTGAACTTGTAGTTTAAATTAATCTCCAAACATATTTTAATACACTATACTGTATCTTACAACCAAATACAACCTTTGAGTTAAAATACTTGTAGTTTAAGTGGATAAACAGCAAAACTTGAAGATTGTTAGTAATGATGTCACAGACAAGGTTAACTTCATATGGCCTGTAATACATATCTCAGTTTATACAGCTTTTTAATCACATTCTTGCAGAACCTTATAAAGAATTTAAGAGTCTGCTCCAACTCAGTGCATTTTTGATACTCGTTAATTAAAATTAATGAATCCTTTGAATTAATTCCATAGAAATGGTATTTCCACCAAAAAACACAGAAGCCTGAAATTACTTTCCTATTGCACATATTGCACTGAGCAACCAGTGAAGACGAGCACAGTCAGCTGAAGTAGCAAAGGAACATAAAGCCCAGTATTTACATCAGTTAGCAAAAATAATTTGGTATTTTAGAATGTACAGGTAACTTACTAGAAAATCGCTTTTTGAGAAGCACAAGAAGGTGAAACCAGGTTTAGAATAACATTTTTTGGGTTTTTTACTAGAGATTTCTTTTATGTATGTGATTTATTAGGTTTGTAATATTGCTTTATGATATTATAATATTAAGTTTATAAGACCTTGCTATTTGTCTTCTGCCACTGATGATAAAACTTGGCATTTTATAACAAAGGTAAGATTCAATTCTTCGCACTCATTCCATTTTATTAATTCAGTACTCACCAGGATATTTTTAAAATTCCAAAAAAGTCGAAATTGAAAAACATTAGTTAACTTACTGTAACACTGGTTTAAAATTCTAACCCCTTTTTAAAAAAGTAAGTAAAAATTAGGGTTTTTTTACACATAGTCTGAGCTCGTCATTATGTTTTTTCATACACCAACCAAGCAGATTAAATACATTCCTGAGCAATCTTGCCTAATTTATAAATTGTTTTTCCATCTGAAGCTGGGAGTTTCATCACGTACTGTGAAGAATAAGAGACCAAATTAGTCACAAATCAACACTTAGATTTTACTTATAAACATTAGATTATCTCAAATTTAACCCATACATGCATATGTATGTTTACACATGACATATTTATTAAAACTAATGAAATGTTTTCCTTCAGGCCAGTGTTCAGTTTTAATGGAAGGTGATAAACATTTATTGCTTCACCACGTAACCTAGAAGTATGAAGAGTGCTTAATAAAGAAGTTTTAATAATCCTCTAATTATTTAAAGTTTGGTATATTAAACTTTCTAGATATTAAGAAATCTGAGGTAGCAGAGCACTTGTTGCATTTTCTGAAATTTATAACCTTTAGATGGAAAAATGTCTGTGCTGATAAATTAAGAATTGACAAATAATTTTTCTTCATCAGCTATGATGTGAAACAATGACCAAATTATTTATACCCAAACATGGCAGAAAGCTTACATGTGCACATTGTGCCCTGCTCCTGCTTACAAGACATTATTTTTCTGTTTAAACTAAGAGAAGCAGATCTGTAAGAGGCAGTGTCACTCCCAATTACAGTTATAAAAGTTATGTACTGACAAAACCCACAATCCCTAGTATGAAGTGGTTAATTAATGACTGCAGCAGGCAGCATATGGCCATAATTTGCAGTGAGTAACTCACTTGTAAGGTTGTAATATGCTTGTCACATTCATTATCGATACTGACAAGATGTTTCTTTGGAAAAACGTTATGTGAAAATTAAGCAGACAGTGTTATGTCTACAGCTCAAGTCTTCCATAATGAGAACAAAACTTGAGATGCTGCAAGGTCCTGGAGTATGTGGGAAGGGCATCAAAGGATATTACAATCAAATGAGCAAGTACCATGAGTACACGAGCATTTGTATGCTACATGCTAAGAATCAACAGAATCAGTTTTCCTTAATAGATGCCCTTAATCTGAACTGAAAAATGGGCAAAGGTCACGTGATGTTAAGCATTTACCATAGGTCTGGGCCTAAGCTTGTATTTAAAAATTCAGCAACTGCACACTGCAGAGATCAGCACATAACACCACCAAGTGTTCTGATGAGACTGCTTCCCACCCTCTCTGTGAGCACAAATTCAAGTTTAATAAACAAAACCAACTTCAAAGGGCACATCTCATGCTTCTTGGGAAGCAAGATACACATCTGAATCAAGGGCCTCCAGCTGGAGTAGGAGAGTTCCAACAATTATTCTGACTAGCATCTCCTCTAGTTATTTAACCATTCTAATAATTTAAAGTAGCTGATACTTTGTGAACAGATACATGACTGTATCTGCTCTCTCTTCAAAACTGAAAAGTGATTTCTCAGAGAAAATGGATTATTTTTTTTTGGTAAGCATAAAAAGGGTGGTTTTGAGAAAACAAACCCCTAAGTCAGTAGTTCACTCAACCAAATTATTTCCTGGGCGTTCAAGATACAGAGTCTCTTGTAGGGAAGACTAATGAGGAAGTTAATTTATCCATTACTGGATCTCAACAGAAAATGCTGTTGGTTGAACTATGAGAGTGAAAAGAAGGGATAAACAGCACCTGATGCCCTTGATGAATCTGGTGCCACAAAACTGGAGAAGTGTATAGGTCAATGATGTATGTTAATAACCAAGAATTGAGACAATATTTAAAAGCTGGTGCAGTAAGTACCATGCTGGTACACCTTCTATGGCATTCTGCACAAAATAAGCCTAAAGAGAACATTTTCTGAACTTCAGTAATGATTGTATTCATGATTCTAGTCTATTTTCTTTGAATAAAAAGCAGGTTATTATTATTATTACAAAAATTAAGTCTCAATTGTTCAGTTAGCACCTAGTAGCCATTCTATCATTAAGACAAACAGAAGGTCTAAGTTGAAAAAAAGACCCTGATTTCATGTTGCTATTCAGGTTGGTAAATGCTGAAAATCTGCAACAGCTGTAAATTCATGTAATTATTTACTTATAAATAGACAGTTCTGGGTGCAGTTTTGTATTGCACAGGAAGAAATATTCTCCTTAGCTTTGGCTGAGTAACGTTTCCACAGGCACATGCCATTACAGAAATGGAATACTTAACCTTGTTCACTAAGAGCAAAGGCACAATGTGAAAACAGTAAACTAAATACAGTAGCTCTATTAAGGTACTGTACTAATCAGAAATTGTAAAAATTTACACTGTGTGATTTTAACCATCACTGTAACACATACACACAAAAACATCCATTTAGCAAGGGCAAAAACTTAAATGTAAACCCAAAAAATGGGTTTAACCTGTACATGCATATTTAGGTATGAATTTCAGAAAACACAGGAAGGTATAAATGCTAGCATTAGGAATGTTTTCTATGGTATGTTTTAAATAAAAATTTAAAGGTATATGCATTGCAGTAATCTGAGCTCTAAGCACTCAAATACTTTACAAAACATTTCCTAAAAGTTTGGAAATATTGTACAACCATTTTAGATATTACTCTACTTCAATTTGTCTGATGGACAGCTGCTGCAAAAAATTGCATTTTTTTTCCCCAGAAATCAATGCACTAAAATAACATGAGAAATAGTGCAAAGAACACTGAAATGAAAATGACCCTCCTTCCACCCTCCATCCACAACTTACACACTTTTCCTTCTTTTTCCAGCTTCTTTAAGTGGACTAGGAGGTTACTTTCTGCTGCTGGAAGTAAATTTTCAGGGATTTCCTAATGGGAACAAAAAAAGATGCATTTTGTATTTGTTTAAATATCCATCAATTACTTCCTCAATATAGAGAACCCATGGTTTATTACCACGGATTTTCCACTTCTGAATTGGTATGTGGAACATTTAGTTAGTTACATAACAGCAGGAAACTAAGATGGGTAAATCAATTTTATACCAGTTAAATAAGTAGTCTAACAACACACTTTTTGTTTACTTTGCTCGGTTTTTGCATTATCCATTTGTATGATGAAAACTTTGGCCAGTACTAAGAAGACTCCTCTTCAGAGCTTGGCTTGCCCTAGGTTGTCAGTGTAGCTGAGTATTTTTAAAGACAAATTGATGATGCATTTTTCCACATATATCTGTCACTTCTATTCCATGACAACATTTGCATAGATTTAAATACCCTGTAGCAATTAGTATCTGTACATGAATAAACAATTAAAAAAATGTAACAGCTTCAGGAGTACAAAATGTCACTTAGAATTTTTCAATGCTCAACACATATAAAGCAGTAACACCTGTTGCCTAGAAAAGCTGTGGATGCCCCATCCCAGAAGGGTTCAAGGACAAGGTGGATGGAGCTTTGAGCAACCTGGACTTGTGGAAAGTGTCTCTACTCATGGCAGGGGGGATGGAAACTGATGACTTTTAAAGTCCCTTCCAAACCAAACCATTCTGTGATTGTATGATGATTGCTCAAAATCCCCCTCTCCAGCCCTATCACCCTAAAGTTCTTTCTTCCTTTTTGAAAAGTAAAAAGTTCTTTAAGTAATATGGGTGGCAAGAAAGTACACTAGAAAACTAGTTAAATAAATTGTGAACCTTCAGAATATTTTGAAAGCATATACTTTTTTTTGGCAATATAAATCTTTAATAGTAGTGAAAAAAATTCTTACATAGACAGGACAAATGGTTTGTGATTTACAGAAATACAAGTATGACTCTATACTTAAAACCTAATTGATCAGGCAGGAGAACTGCAGAAGCTGAACTGCCATAGGTAATGGTACATCAGCACTGCAAAATGTTCAATGTGATGCAGTCATTCTTTTGGAAACTGAGGATCAGCCAAACCATGAAAAACGAGTTGTGAAGCTGTTACACACCTGTTCCCAAGCCACAGCCATTGGCAACTTTGACATCCTCCTCCAAAGCAGAAATGCTGTATCTTTTAACCCTGCTTCTTATGAGGGCAACCCCACACCACGGGGACAAATTGCAGAGGTTACATGAAGTAACTGTAAGTACTCTTACACTGGTCTAATAACACACACGAACGATCCAACTTCTGAGCTGCAATATCCTTCTCTGTGGAACTGCAGCTCAGCTGCAATCTTCTGCAGAGTGATAAACCAAGAACTAGAAGTTTTTAGCCAAACTTCAGAATGCTCCAGACACACTTCGGGAACACCACAACCAAAAGTCGTGTCATACTTTTCACTTTGAACCAAGCACTACAATTTTATTTTTGCTTAGTCTTATGAAACTGTGCCTAAGACTATCTGGATAGTAAAATAAGTTTCTAAGAATTGTCTGGGCCTCACTCCAATTAAGTGCTCAAACAAGACAATTTAAATGCACAGTCTTAAGTGAACCCTGAACAGGCAAAAATATTTTTTATCCCCTTTAAAAAGCCACCACAGTTTTCACTCAAAGACCAACACTTACATACAAATTTTATGAGCACAAACTCAATTTCCTTGAATTTGATCTAAAAAACTTTTAATCAACAATTACCGTGTATACTATCTTTACGAGCTCCGAGGATGTGTATGATTTCCCAGCATTCTTCTGGAAAACATTTAGAATTTGCTGTTCACGTGCAAGTCGGTGAGAAATGTAGTTCTGGATTCTAGTATTTGCATCATGTACTACTGGGCCATGACCTAAAAATCAAAACACATGTACCAGAACACTATTACTTACATTTATAATTAAGTGCACTATTGAATAATTGAAACATTCTTATGTAAACTCCAGTAGATTTAAAAGTCATGAGAAAAAGGCTTGGATGTCTGTATCACAGTCTGCCATCTGAAAAGCATTAAGATGGAAAGGAAGAATAAGAATATGAAAGGTCTGAACAGGGAAAGGGAATACTTCAGAAGGAATAAGGAAAGCAAGGGAAGACTACTTTAGGCTATTAGAAAAAAGGAAAGGAGTTCACTGCTGAACAGATTTAAAAGATGAGATTCAGATTACTGTATTATCTCTGTTTGCCCATCTTCCTCTCCCCAAAGGATATTGATACTAATGACTTAAACTGATACTGGCCTTGGAACAATAACAGCTGATGCAAAGGACTCAGGTACCACTGTCCTTTTGGGGCAAACACCAAGGTGACATCTTTAATTATGACATGTAATTTCCCAAACAAATCCTCAAAACTGATTCATACACTGTATTTTATGCCTTTAAAAACACTGTCCTAAGAATTATTAATTTAAAAAAAAAAAATTAATAGAAGACCAATAAGTGAGCCAATTAGAATGAGTCAGGGCAGGAAAAAAGGAAGGCACAGGGAAAGTTATGGGTGGATCATTTTATGTTTGACTGGTTAACCAAAACATATGTTTTTTCCTGGACTGACTGTGGCAGATCAGAAATGCTCAACTTACTGACAGGTCTTTGAATCACATTATGAAAAGGGTTAATTGGTAAAGCACTAACCTTTATGAAAAATCAAATACTCCCTCATGGTACATTAAAATGACAGAGAAAATACTGTTCATCCATGAGAGCTACATGCACAGAAATTAAACTTAATATGTTACCTGTAGAGGAACTGACTTGCACAAATATTCATCACATGCTATTTATAGCAAGGTTTCCTATTTCTTTGCCCATACAACTCACCTGAAATAGCAGCAGCAACTTCCAGCTCTGCCAGTGTAAACTCTAAGTAATTTATAAAATTAGTAGAAAAGAAACTACTGTAAAAAACAGCTTTTTTTTTAGGAGTTGTTTGGCATCATCAAAATCAGTTTCTTTTGAGGTTCTCTGACTATTAAAAAAAAAAATCACCGTATTCTTTACTTGTAATTTTGGGTTTACTGATTAAATGAGTTTTTAAGCTTTTTAAATTAAAGTTTATTTTTCCTGAGGACAGGCAGCTTATAGAAAAAGAGCAACTGATTTTTCACCTTTTGAACTAAAGTGTCAAAGGAATCTATCATTCTATAAGTCAAAATATTTATACATATCTCAATTTATACACTCACTTCAGCACATTTGAAATTACTAAGTATACATTGAACCTTACCTTGTTTAAATAAAGTATTATAAACACAAGATATTTAATGTCTATACATAAAACTATACTGTCATATGCATTTATATTTAATGATTTCAAACATATTTAATCTGAAGTTATTTTTCCTTACAGAATAAATTACAAGTATAACAGTATCTCTACTTCTAGCATTTATAACCCCAAAACTTTAAATGTAGAAAAAACATAGTAAGATACACAAAGCAGAGACTGTAAAGTGAACTGTCCATTCTCTTGCATTCTCTAATGACAGAAGTCTCACTAAAGCAATCAAAATTAAGGGTTTCTTAAACCTGGCCCTACTCTTCTAAGTGATTTAACTGACTTAGACTGCAAGACCAATGTCAGAACCTGAAATGGAACTCACATTTTTCAAAGTTAAAGGGATTTCATATCCATTACAGAATCTGATCCATAGCTGTTGTGTAGGCATACATGTACATTAAAATCATCTCAGAAAGCTTGGAACTAAATCCAGATGTGGAACTTTCCCATCCATCATTTTTCAGGGAGAGCAATACAGGTATTTTTGTATTATTGAATAAATGGATCAATATCTGAATAAATGTAAAATGTTTCTGAGCATACAAAAAGCACCCTCAAAATATGAATGTCTTTCCATGAATTCAGCCTTAATATCAGACAGATTCTTATTATTTCCTCATAATACACAGTGAAGTGTGAGATTCTCTTACTTTAAATTACAGCACAAAGGACAGAAGTGAAGAAAACAATTGGCTCATAAAATCTTCCACAGACTCCTAATTCCAGTACTGGTTTTTTTCTGTATTACCAAGGAACATTGTTTATTATTACAGGATGGGGAGCCCTCTGCTGACTAAAATGCCCATTTCTTGTCCCAAGGATTCTCATCAAATATCTGTAATTAGATATCATGAGTGGTCTACCTCAGTCATTCCCACATTAAATTAAAAAAGAAACATGGAAAGGGAAGGATTGACAAAATTCACCCACTCTCACCTAGCCAGCAGTCAGTTTGTTACAAAAATTCATCTAATGCTGAAGCTACCACGTGAGCGCTAAAGCAGGGATGGGGAACAGAGAAACAGTTCAAGAATTATGAAGACCTAATATTGCAGCACAGACAAAGTACTTTTTTTATACAAAAAGTACTGTTAAAGCAAACTACCTCTGCTGCAGTTACCCAACAGTATCAACAATTGTTCTGATTGGGCAATAGCCACCTTCCACACAACTGCACTTACATTTTGTGGTACATGGATGGAAAAAGAAAGTTAGTTCCAAACCATCTTCATACTTAGCTATCATGACTGAAAATGCATGATGACAGACTGGCTTCCTAATTGCAAGTACAGTATGAACACAGTTAAAACAGTAGCAAACAGTTATAAATAAAGAGCACCAGTGGTGAGCCTTGGTGAATGTGTAATCTAGATACATAACCATTAAGAACAGAGTGAAATACAACAGATAAAATTGAAAAACCAAAGAGAATTTGGTTTATATATGGGGGTTTGGAAGGCAGAAATTCAGTTAGAGGAGCAGACTGTGTTTTGCAGGTATTAAGAAAGAAAGAAAGTCAAACATTTGACTGAGATTCTGGAGGCTAAAAAATTGCTAGTTTTAACAGCAGTTAAGTCAATAAATATGACCAAGTCACTGTTCTGTCTACATCAACCTCCACATCCATGGAATATCTATGATGTTTTTCTTAAATGGTATTTTTATGCTTAGATCTTGAAGAACACCTACTTCAAAAGAAGGCTATTTTAAGAGTGAACACAAGAGAGTAGGCTAAACATAGATGGTTAATGGAACAAGGCAGAACTGAGAACATAGACACAGTAGCTTGGAATGACAAGTTGAAGATGAAACAGAATAAGTCAGAAAAAATCCTGACATGTAACTCTGAAAAAGCAAATAAGGAGCTTAAACCTTAGTTACATAATGAATTCTTAAAATGCAGTCTTGTCAAACAGACATGGTATATATTAAAAGTAAATGCATTTCCAAAGTTTGGAGGAGAGAGAGGAAAAGAATGAAAGGAAAGCCATAACCTGAATGAATCAGCAGCTTATTTTTAGAACATTTTTGGCCTCTTGGCTCTTGTTTAAATTTAACCTAAGTCTTTAACTAAGACAACCATTCTACAGTTCTGCAGCTTTCCAAGATGAATTTGTGATTAATCTATACTGCAAAAGACAGACATCTGTCTCAAAAAACATTACTAGGTCACTCATATTGACAGTGCACGTGGGGATGAAAAGGACCAAAAGAACAACTATTATTTTTTCTTCCAGGATTAAAGCATAGGGATAGAATAAAATAAGAAAATTAAATTTGCTGTATGATTCCAACAGTGAAAGATTTTGGCCTGTAGAGTCTTTGGGCACAGAAAGACAAGATCCACCCTCAAATGGAGAAATTTCACAAAGGAAAGATACCTATCACTAAAAATTTTCAAGTTTTGCAAATCACCGTGACAACGTCTTCTTAGCACTTATTAAGTGATGAACTTGAATTGTTAGATCAGGAATGATGTTTAATTGTAGTAATAGTTCTCAAATTCTTGGAGAAGATATTTAAAAATTACACAGTAAAAGAGAGCAGTTAAAAATAAAAACACTTACCTGGATATATCAAATCTGGTTTCATTTCTAACAACCTTTTCAAAGTTTTCATGTAATCAGACAGGTCTTCTATTACTGTTGTTCCTTCCCCTAAAATACAGTCACCAGAAAATACAGCATTTTCTTCTTCTAGATGTAGAATCATATGATCATCAGTGTGTCCCGGTGTATATAAAACTCTAAAGAGCAAAAAAAAGCATATGTTTTTCATACAGCATATATACTTCATTTTTAAAGCCAGAACAAACAATGATAAAATCATAAACTTGCAAAGCAGCCTGTAACAAGAACCAAAAAAAATTGACCAAAAAAGGCTGAAAAGTTGATGTAAACAGGTATCACTTTGCCTAATCCCAGTCCCTTTTCTTATACCATGTAGAGAACACCAATCACATCTCTAACATGCTTTTACTTACATGACACACCATAATACAAGGAGCTGACTAGCCATGTAGAATTTCATTTTTAGAGGGCTTTACTCTGAAGCTTCAAAAAAGAAAATTGATGTGTCATTTCCAGACTGAAACACATGAAATTCAACATACATGCTCCACTTAGAAAGGTGGGTAAGGATAATGTTTGGTCTTTTAGAAATTAACTACAAACTTCCGAACCCAATGCAGAAGAAGTTCAGTCTTCCAAAGTTTATTTCTGAAAGCCCCATAGCACAGTGGAGCACAGATGTCAAACACAAAGAACCATGGTCTATTCAGGTGTTCTACGTGCAGGTCATTAAACACCTGTACAGTAAGGATTAAGCTCATCCACAGCTTGGCTGAGCACTGTATTAGCATGCAGCAAAGAGAGAGTGGGTATGTATACAGTATGTGGTAACCTGAGCTGCCAAGGAGCTGCATTGGGGTGTCTTTTCACTATGATTTCTGGAAAGCAGAAGGGCCTTATGCTGAGGCTGATGCAGACTGAAAGTAACACAGTTCTGACCAGCATCACTGCAGAAATTGATTACAATCTTCTTGTCAGTGGCAGATGTATCAAAGCAGTGATCAGGAACTCACGGAGCTGCTGCCAACCATGGTGAACAGGGCAAGGCTAAACAGCTCCCAGCCATGATGATGCAAGGCTGGGAGACCACAAGTGCAGCATCACCTCATGCTATGACTTCCAGCTCCTACTGAATACTGAGCTCAGTAGAAAGCAGGTGAGCCAATGCCCTGTGGAGGCAACATCAAAATCAAGTTGGTGGGTTGTAGCTCACCTTTGGGAAATGGTATCCTTCAGTTCTTGATGAAACTTTAGCAGGAAGCCAAACCACTAACAGGATAAACAGCAGAAAGAGAACTTAAGACTGCCTGGCACACCTCGAAAACCTGAAGGCTGCTAACTAAAATGTAACATGCAGATACTGCTATTTGGGAACCAGCCATGAATCTAAGAGTACCCTTAAAGTGGCTACCAAGTAAGAGATGAGAATACCTGCTTTTAATCAAACATAAAAGTTTGGCTGCATTACCCCTGTCACAACCCACCTGTAGGGGCTGTGATGTTTGTTATAAATTCTCTTCAGGATCAACAGGGAACTCCCATGCTTTCTGGTACAACCACCTTAACTCCTCCAACTAGACCACTATTTGGTCTCAGAAGCATTGGCTAACAAGCCCTTCACTTTGATGACACTTCAACAAGCTCCCAATCCTCACAACAAACTTCTCACAGGTGTTGGCTAACAAGCCCTGTATTTTTACAACACCCTGCAACAAGTTCCCAACTCCCACATCAGCACAGCCAGTCTGTTTGAGCCCTTCAGGAACTGAGCTGGGGGGGGGGGATGGATGAAAGTGTGAGTCTGCAGGCAGAAAAGGAAGTTGGCTCAGGACAATGCTGTCCCACCTCCAGGGGGATCCTCCCTGCCAATCACAACTTCCCTGTTGCAAGTCAGAATGTCTGAGACAAAACACGCCTGCGCCTGGTCCTCCACAACCCCAAACTTCAAAATGTGCTAATCCTTGACTGACTTGGATTGAAATGAAAAAGAATATTTTCCATCTCCAAATTTTTGTCCAAATATGTGCAACTTAAGGTAGTGAAAGGTATTCAGTTTGCAATACAATACTCCTTTTACTTATATTTTTACACTGATAAAATAAAATGCTTTTGGACAAAATACATCCTTTTCCTTTTCTAATGTTTTTTTTTTCTTCCAATCAACCAAGTGACATATTCTACAAGTAGGATATAGTTCCCATCTAAACTGAGGAAAACAAGCAAACTTTGTCCTTATAAGAACAATACCTTATTAATGAAAGAAGTCTGAAAACAGAATGATCAGACCTTTTTATTTTGTGTGTGCTTCCATGGGGCAGACTGGCTGTTTCACACTCATTCAGACTAACATTATTGAAGAAGTCCTTCAAAACTGGTACCCTACAAGAACCTCATACGTTCAAGGTTTAAAATTTAGCATTTTACGTATTAAATGTTTTATAGTCTCCTAGGGAAATATTTTTAAAGTAAAAAGAAAGCCATGCCAGACTACCACAGACTTCCACAATTTTAATAGTAACTAATTATGTAAGAGTGATGAGAAAGCATGTAAAATCCTATTTGATTTTCCTGGCAAAAGTATTTTTCTAGAGAAATATTCTGAATTTTTCTGCTGAGTCCAAAAACTAAATCCAAAGGCTAATTTCTGATAATTCTCAAATTCATAAAAATGATTTCTTTGTATTAACATATCCTGATGGTGCATGACAGGAAGTCAACATGCATAAGTGCTGAAAAGATTAGATGTATGGATTGACAATCATTAGAATTAGGATACACATAGAGGTCAAAATTCCAAAGAAAGAAGAACTTGCAGAAATTCATGGTTACCTGAGTGTGGCTCCCTCTGTCTGTATCACATCTCCATCTTTAAGATAAAAATATTTATGTCCTCCTTCTATTGTTTCTTCACAGTGAGGGACACGAGGGAGCTTACATACACGATATTCTGAGTCTAATATTTAAGGAAAGCAAAGAATGTTTTGAATTTGTCACTAACAAAGTTATTCCAGAGACAGGTCACTTTTTGAATAATTACTATTAATTATCACACAGTATGAATACAAAACTAGAAACAACAAATTCCATAGAGTAACTTTACATTTGTAGAGCAATGTTATTCCAGAGCCAAAACCACTAAACAGTGAAAGTCACTGTTTCTGAATACTGCACTTTGTACCAGTGACAAAGCTGAAGATGGCAAAAACCCACAAATGGAATTAATAAAGATCAGTAATTATTATATTTTACAAGTGTTCTTTCTTGACTCAAGAGCAAACTCCCCCAAGTTTTTACACCACCACTAAGATTTCTGTGCTCACATTTTGCTTTATGATTCACAGAAGTATCACTGAACATCTGCCTAAAGTTGGATGAAGACTTTTTGACCTGTAACTTCTCTCAGCTTTTACCATTCTGGACAGTGCATAAAATTCAAACACTTTGGCTGGAACAGCTATAGGCAGCAACGCACAAAGGCATTTATATCCCTTGCTAGTATTTACAACCACATTCACAGGCGGGCAAGCCCAAAATCCTCACCAAGACACCAGTACACCCATGTCTCCAAGACATGAACTATTTTCAGTAGTGCCCAAGCTTCACTGCAGATAAGCACCTGGCAACTTTACAAAATTAAGGCTGTGACAAAGCTTGTGACAAAGTCCAACAATGTTAAGAATTACCACATTATCCATACTGCTTATTCTCTTCCCAGATGAAAATACAAAAATGTGTCTTACTGTTTATCAACATGGAATACACATTTTTAGATCAGACTTTACTTGCAGACTGCCCTGCTGCTTTCCCTTCATGATCTGAGGCCTATGAATTTGTCAGCAATTATTAATGGGCTCCTGTAAGGAATCTCAAAGTTATGCACATTTGTTTTTCAGAAGGCAAGCTATTTTTTTTTACAAAAGTGAAGATAGCAGCCAATTTATCATTACTGTCCAAGTTAAAAGAGAATGAGTATCAAGTTTTTCTCACATCTCCCAATACCATGCTGATGGTAATCTAGGTTCTCATTATTCACACATAAGAAAAATTCACTATGAAGTTATGCACAGGTATTGAAGAAAACCTGCAGTACTACAACTATTACATTCAGATTATTCATTGCTCTCAATCGACACACTGCAGCAGAATAATGAAATTACATGTATTTTATACAGCAATTCCAGAAAAATAATTCAGCTGATTTGCACAGAAGCATTCAGTTAATGTTTTTTCTTGCCATGTGTCTAATATTGTCAGCAGTATCTGAAATCTCTGGCCTACCATTTGGGATGTTTTTGCAGATATCAGGTATTCCACCAGTATGATCACGATGCCAGTGTGTCACTAAAATTTCTTGAATTGCAATGTTGAACTCTGACAGTGCCTGCTTCAAACAGCTGATATATTCAGGAATAGCTGGCTCCCCGGTGTCAATAAGGACTCTTCTACACACGGACCAAAAAAAGGGAGGGACACACACACACCAGAAAATAAAGAGTGTTCATATAACAGCCAAGTAATACGAATAAAATAAGCCAACACACGGAAATTGAGCAATAATTGACGTCTCCATATCCAGACGCCACTTCTTGCCTCCTGATATTCCACCCCCGTGGCATACCAATTTAAAAAGTGGGATAAATAATAAACGTAGGCCACACATTTACACCTCCGGGACAAGTGGCAGAAGCCGCCGTTTAATACCGGGGCGGGATGGGGGCGAGCTCCGCGGCCTGAGGCACTCGCCCGCTGCCCTCACGGAATCCCCCGCCTCAGCCCAAGGGTCGCCCGGAGGAGACTCCGCAGCCCCCTGCCCAAGCCGCCTCCGGGCACTAGCCCCTAAAATTTCATGTCGTACGGTTTATTTCCTCTTTTCAGACCTGACTAAGGGTTTTGGGAACAGGCCGGTAGCGGCCCCTAAAGCTGGAGGCAGTGCACGGTCCTCAAGAGGGGCCGGGGCAGAGGAGCCTCGCCGCCGTGGCCTGGCCCCTCTCCGTGCTGGGTCGGTACCTGTGCCCGGTGCCCACCAGGTAGGTGTTGGTGCCCTGCAGGGTCATGGGCCCCGGGTTGCAGCCCAGCACCCGCACCACCCGCGACGAGAGCCGCTCAATGCGCGGCAGCAGCGACACCATCTCTGCCAAGAACGGCCCCGAATTCCCGGCTCCGCTCCCCTCACAACGCCAGGACACGGGAAGACGGAAGCCTCTGCTGCCCGTGCTCCACCTCCCGGTGCCCGGCCGCGGCGCCTTCCGCCCGGCCGTGAGGCTGCGAGGCGGCTCCGCCCGTTCCACGGCCGGGGCGGGGCGGCCGCCGGTGTGCGGCGAAAAGCCGGCTTCTGGCGATAAACACTGTGGTGATCAGCCTGGAGGACAGTGCTCGGTGGAGTTCAGTTCTCCGTGCCGGGTCGGTGCCTCGCTGCTGCCCAGTGAGAGGCATATCCTGCTTCTGCCGGCTTTTTCCCAGAGAAATCTGTTGCAAGGGACGGATACCCCTACTCTATATCCCAGGAAGGCGCCTACTCAGAGCCTATGTAGGAGCTGTGTGGGCTCCTGCACAGCACATAGGAGCTATCTAGGATTCAGCATTTTAATAAAATTCGAGAGCAATTGGACAGCGTCCAGCAAAGGGTCACTGAGGTGATGGAAGGGACTGGAGCATCTATTTTGTGAGGAAAAGCTGAGAGAGCTGGGACTGTCCAGCCTGGGGAAGAACAGGCTCAGGAAAATCTCATCAAAGTATGTAAAACCCCGAAGAGAGGGTGTGTAGTTCACAGAGCCAGGCTCTACCACAGGGCCATTGGCTCAGGTCCTGTCATGGTGCCCTGTGCCAGGACCAGAGGCAGTGGGCACAAAGTGGAACACAGGATGTTCACTCTGAATGTCAGGAAACGCTTTTTCACTGTGTGGATGACCAAGAGTTGACCCAGGGGGCCCAGGGAGGCTGTGATGTTTCCATCCTTGGTGATGCTCAACACTCTTATGGACTGGCGCTGGGCAACTGGCTGTAGGTGCCCCTGCCTGAACTGAGGGCTTCAAACATCAGCTCCAGTGGTCCCTTCCCAGCTCGCCCATTCTGTGATTTTGTGAAATTATATCACTGTCATCCAGGTAGAAATACTGTGTTTGCAAGCAGCAAGGTGCTGAAATTTACCTGTTTGGTAAACCCCAGATTAACTTATCTTTCAAGTGATGTTATTAAAGAAAATGGGGCAGACTTGTTCTCTTCTTAAACTACCTGTAAATGAAGAATAAACATAATTTAACCCAAAATAAAAGCAAGTAATATTACTGTAGGTAACTGTAGTAATATCAGGAATTCCAATATTATCTGATTGTTTTGTGCTTATATAAGATCTCATATGGTACCTGTTATAAGGTGTTCATAGCAATACAAAGCCACAGCCAGAAACTGTACCACTGATAATCCCTATATTTATGCCTTCAAGCCAGTTTCCTTGATTTATCTGATAAATCTTTACTTATTTGAGATACCTATTTACTTATTTGAGATATAAACCCATTACTTTTATTTTTAATTTTCATGCTCATTAAAGCATGAACTACAGACAACAGAAGGGATGTTTCAGGTCAAAGGAAAGAAGCCTTTATGTGTGCAGGTATGCTGCTGAAATAATCAAGAAAGCCCCCTACACAATATTTCAGTCTCTCCCCATATCATTTGCCTGTATGCTCTTTTGTAAGAAACTGTGACTAGACCTGAATTTACCTGATCCTGAGGTACCCTCTTATGCTTATTTTGTAACATATTTGTATTGCTATTGGTACATTCAACTCATTTTCAATCTTCAGGTGAAGTTTAGTTTAGTCATTAGGAGAAGCTACTACCTAAGCCAAGTCAAGCTGTGTATTTAAGTGGTTTTCTGTTTTTAAGAATATTCTGAATGTTTGGAGAGGTTTCAAAAATTATTTATCTGGATTTTACATGTCATTGATAACTCAGTAAGGTGCCATTATTTTTAACATCACAAGATTTTTTTTTTTACCAAATTAAGGATTGTTTGGGGAGCTGTAGACTTGTTCACCGGGGAATACTTGTTACTGCTGTTGCTGTCCTGTACTAAAGCGCTTTCTGATGTTAAGCAGGAGCTGTAAATATGTTTCGTCTGTAGGTGGCAGCAATGGTGCCTTTGGAGAATGAAGTACAGGTTCTTCGATCATCGTGATTTCCTGCACAAGCCCATCTGTTTAAAAAATCGGTGGTTTCTCTTATATTACAGAAGTTAATAGGCACGTAGTGAAAGTCCTGCTATTATGCTCTGATGTGGTACAAGAAAAGATGAGTGTACACCCTCATGTTCTTTTGGTTCTCTGACTGTTTTGCATTGTTATATTTTTGAGGGGAAAAACGTTCTGAAGCAGGCAGACTACCAGTACAGAACCAGCTGAGTTTCAATAAACCTAAAATTAAATTGTTGGTGATATAAAATGATTAATTTTGTAACAACTATGAGACACATGAGACACAGACTGGTATTTCTGAAAATCCCACAAAGTCACTGCTTGAATTTTTAGCACTCAAGAAATCTTGAGTACTGGCACTTGGCTTTTTTTCACATTTTAAGGGTAAATGTTGAGGATAAGTGCCTCTCCACTGTGGCTGTGTAATAGCCTAACAGAACTAAGCACAAGAATGTAATTCTTCAATAATTAGTCTGAACCAATTGAATAGCAGACAGAAAATGTCTTGAGAGACTTATCTTCATAGCCACTGGCATGTGAATGCCTCGTTGAGAGGATTTTATACTTGCAGAATTTTTCTTTCTGCTTGGTTATATTTTTATTCTTTTTCTCTAGTACAGAGATAAGTGAAAAGACCTTAAACCAAAAAGAAGCGAAGCAGTTTTTGCAAGAGGAAGGCCATGGGCTGGAAGATTCCTGCATGGAGAGGCAACATTGCATAGAAAATGTAAAAAGTCAGATCAATGGGTTTGTGGGAGATGATTTGGGGGGATGATGAAGGGCCTGGGACATCTCTCTAAAAAGGAAAGGCTGAAAGAGCTGGTGCTGTCCAGTCTGAAGAAGAGAAGGCTCATCAATGCCTACAAATACTCGAAGTGTTCTTCCTACCACATTTGAAAGCAAATAAAAGGATATGTACTGAATACCACACGGGATTTGTCACAATTTAGAATTGTGGTTGCTTTCATGCCAAATTTAACCAGAAAACAAATAAATCATCCAGCCAGGAATTTATCTTGTGGGCTGCTTGATTTACACTCCAAGAATCAGGTACACGAACCTTGCCCCTCCCTCTCTGCCACAGAGTTTTTGTTGTTCTTTTTATTATAACAAAGGTCACAGCAGTGAGTTTGTGACTTGGCTGACTTAATGGTATTTCAAGCACTGCAAGGACTGCTTAGGACTAGGACTTTCTAAAGTATAAGGGAGAAGCAGGAAGGCACACAAGAAAAGACAAGGGTTGATATCACGTTTGTTATGAAGACACTGAGGATTGTACCTCCTGTCCTAAGAGCTAGAAAAGCTGCAGGCTGAGGGTATACATCTTCCTGTGCAGCACAGTCATAGAGGCAGAATCACACCTGTGCCTTGTACCCTGCAGCTGTTTTAAGCATGCATAAAAGTTTCATGTTGAGTACCAACAGCTCAGCTGGAACAGACTCTTGCAAACACCTGTAGTTTTACCAGAGGAAAAGAATTTTAATCACCTGTCCTTGGCCATGTGCACTCTGTTCATGCATTATTGCACAGAAAGGATTTTTTTAAAGTGCATTGTGCTGCAGTTTTCAACTATAGCCAAAAGGATCGTTCTTTTTGCATAAATCTTTGGGATATATACATAGGTGTACAAATAAATGAATGAATATATATATATAATATATATATAAGCATATACACATATAAGCATATAAACATATACATGTAAACACACACAGATATACTAGTGTTTCCAGAAATTATCTATTGGCTTTTGCTCAACAGGTCTAATAAAATAACGACTAATGAAATAACTTTTAACATGAATACACAGATATAGAAACATACAGAGGGAAAGCAGGTCTCTTTTTTTAACTTTAACTTAACAAAATAAATTGTTAAATGATTTTATTGAAGAGAAATTTATAATCTGTTAAATTTAGTATTAATTATAAACAGGGGCTTCTATACTACATTTTTAGAATAGAATTTTTATAATACAATCATAAAGACCGTTCTTTACAGATGGCAAATCATTAACTGTGTCACGTGGTTTCTATATGATTTGAGTTTCACTTTGTGTAATATCAGTAAGCCCTTTAATTTCCTTGGATTACAAGTCTTGGGAAGCTATGGACAGGAAACCCATGAATATGGAAATCTACAGTTTTTGAAGTGAAAAACCCTGTATCCACGGCCAGTATTAAGGTAACTGCATTTTTTAACGGAATTTTAAATGTATAGTGAGAACGGAAGGCCTTGCTAATCACATTTTATTTTTTTCTGCTTTATCACAAAATGATTCTGTAGATGTATGTTAGTTTTTAGAGCAGGCTTATATTTATGTTGACTGACAGACAGTTTACTCTTCCTGCTCCTGTCATGTTAGATCTCATATGTTTAATAAGACTGGGTACAATGTAATTCTGAGTGATACAGGACGCTCTCTCCTGTGGCACTTAATTGAAGCCCACCTGGTACATAAGACCGTGGTGCTCTTTGGAGTGCTATCATGCATAAACTGTAGGGCTATTGCAGGCTGGGATCTTCCACAGTGATTTCATGTGCACCTGTGAACAGGCAATGGTGCTTGGATTTGCAATTAAGACAATGGACATTTGTGAATACACATTTGTGAGTCTCAGGTAGAATTTTTTTTAGGTTGTCATGAGCAAAATATAAACCTTGTGTCTTCTCAACCATTCCAAGGCTCTTCAGGACTAGATTTCTTATTCAAAATAATCGTGAGACAGTGAGCAAGCTGACATGCTTGATAATGTGTGGCTCTTCATTTATCTCAGCTTACCTGATGGCTTCAAATACCAACAAGATATCCTGTCCAGACAGATCTACAGACTGCTGACATGACAGTAGTTTGGACAGTAGTCTTGTCAGAAGTAGAAATCACCTGGTCACAGCTACTCTGCTGTTATTTCAGAGGAGTCTGCCTGTAAAACTTCCCTTCTCATATTCTTCTTGGTGAAGTGCTTGCATACAAAAAGGATAGTGATGTTGTAAAGAGGGAGGAATTCTGTTACGTTTTTATTCATTTCAGATGCAAAATTAGAGGCTACTCCTTGCCACTTGAATGTCTGGTACAGTATTACTCATTAAATGTGAACCTTGGTATCTTGCCTAATTTGGCCATAAATTGTCTCTAAAAGATTTTTCTGTTTGAATCCAGGTATTGACTTACATGTAACTGTTATTCTTCCTGTAACAGTCAAATAGTGAATTTGCTTGTTTTGTTTTGTTTAATGTTTCTTTTTGTTTCTAATCTGTTCTAAAAACCATGGATACAGCTTGACAACGGTGGTACTCAAGGTGCAGAATGGCATGTTGTTATATAGAGTAAATACAGTTTCCTTTGGAATTTTCTTGAATGAACCCCAGTACTAAACTCTTAAAGTTGGTTCATACACCAATTTTCAAATATAGAAAATTGAGAGTCACAAAGCAATTTGGGTTGAAAGGGACTTCTGAAGATGGCCTAATCCAACCACACTGTTGGTTCCCCTGTAACAGATTGCACAGGAGTGCATCCAAGCAGGTTTTGAATACCTCCAGAGATAGGGAGAGGGTTGTGAAGGAGACTTCACAATCACTGGACAACCTGTTCCCGTGCTCTATCACCCTCAAAGTAAAGTTTTTCCTCATATTCAGATGGAACTCCCTGTGTTTCAGTTTGTGCCCTCTGACCATTGTCCTGTTGCTGGGCATCACTGAAAAGAGTCTGGTCTCATCTTCTTGACACCTGGCCTTAAGATATTTGTGTTCATTGGTAAGATCCCCTCTCAGTTGCCTCTTCTCCAGCTTGAACAGAATGAGCTTGCTCAGCCTGTCCTCATGAAAGAGATGCTCCTGTCCCCTAAACATCTTTGTAACCCTCTGCTGGACCCTCTCCAGTTATTCCTTGCCTTTTTTGAACCAGGGAGCTCAGAACATGACACAGTACTCCATATGCAGCCTCACCACGGCAGAGTAGAGGGGTAGAATAACCACTCTCGACCTGCTGGCCACGCTGTTCGTGGTGCACCCCACAATGCCATTTGCCTTCTTGGCCACACAGAGACATTGCTGGCTCATGGTTAACTTGTCTTTTTGTGTTTGTAAACAGAGTTCATTTTATGCTGGACTTTGTACTGAAGTCCACTTCCCAGGATCTAACTGTGAATTGGATGTAAATTGCATTAGTAATTTGTAAGAGATTAGTGGTATTTTACTGGAGAGAATAGGAAAGAACAGAGAAAGGATTCCAAGTATCCCAGCTTTCCTTTCCAGCCTGATCTTTCTGACCTCTTCTGGGCCAGGACATGAAACCTAAGCAGGAGATAGAACGAGATGCTAGAAATAGCTAAGGCTTAGATCCAAAAAAATAATCCATACACTCAGTACCTTTTCAGGCTGTTATATTCCCACTTGTCTTCATTAGGAAATTAAGACCTTAAGTTCTCTTTTTTGAGTTTGTACCTAGGTCACAGTGAAGATGAGCCTAGTCAACCCAAGCAAAGAATGGTAATTGTCTTTGTTTATGGGTTATTAACCAATTCTCTCATTTCATTCCTCTGTGGCAGTCTGCCTAAATTCACAAAATCCAAAGAGACCTGCCTCCACATGCCCTTCCCCTGCTCCAAGTTCCCTGGTTCAGCTGTTCCCCATGTATTGTCTGCAGCTGTTTGGCATTGGCACCAGCCCAGCTTTGGCATGTCCTGCATCCCATCCTTTGGGTTTGCTGCCAGCAGCTTTTTCCTAAGATATGTAAATGAAATAAAGGGACTTTGTAATTTTAACTTTATAGCTTTGCAGAGGTGGACATGAATGAGAAAAAAAATTGTACTGCCTTATAGCTTTTCTGTTTCACCCGGCAAATACCACAGGTCTACAGAGGAAAGATGTTTAAGGACTACCCAAAAAGGTCAGAATAATCCTTGCAGTGTTGGGTAGTGTAGAATGTAATTCCGACTATAAATGAATTATATTTGTAGTGAACTATGTGGTTAAATCATCTATATGCAGCTACACACAACTTGGAAGACATTTCTCAAAGAGATATAGACTGGTCTAGGTCTAGCTCTTTACAAGCTTCTTTAACAGGAGAGCTGCCATCCTATTCAGCACTTTTTTACTGCATGTGGAAAACCAAGCAGGAATGATAAAAACACTGGATGTATGCACACAAATGCAGTAACACAGCTGGAAACTGCCAAATTATGCATATTCTGACTCCATGGTGTATACTCAAGACAAAAGTTTTCTCAATATTTTGTGCTGTGTACAGTAAAGGAGAAGAACTCAGAACTCAAGAAAGTTCTGGGAAGGAATCAGTCTTTTTTTCCATAAGCTGGTTAAAAAAAATTGCTTGCTTTTTAGTGTTTTGCAACTCTTAGGAATTATCTCAATAGCTGCTTGAAAGGAGAGTCACTGTTTGGGAGAGTGGGTGATCTCAGCAGCTTCAGAAATGCAGCTCTCTTGGGCTGATTGTTCACTGCTATCTCAGCACATTCTGCGTTTTGTACTTGCCTGTTCATAGGGTCATGAGAATTACTGTATGATATTTTAAATGATGAAGATATTGTCACTGCTAATCTTTTTTTCTTCTTCTTCTTCTTTTCAGAAACCAGTAATGAAGAATGACTCCATCAGTTAAAAAGACAATTTACATTTATATTTTTCAGAATATATGTGTATTTTAGAAGTTAATTTAATATTTAAATCAAGAGCATGGAAAAATGCAAGTCCCTTTGACATAATAAAAATGGATAACCCAACTTTCCTTTGTATAAAACAATATAAGCAGGGGATTTCATCAGGAAAAAGACTCCATTGTAGAAGAGTATTTAGATTCTTTTACATGACATAAGGAGAGAATGACAACAGTGACTGTTTCACACATGATGAAATATACTAAGCAGAATTTTTTTTTTTTAGTTGGTGGAATGATAGTTTATGTAGTTGATATTGGAGTGGACTTTTGGGTAGCTAGTAGATATTTCTGTCAAGGACAATATTCTTGGAGTATATTGATACTGTGTTTTAGAGGCCTTTCATCATTAATAACTCAGATATTTAGTTATGAGTGGTTTAAAAATGACTGGGAAGGCACTGATACTGGGAAGCTGAAATTGGTTTTTCTAGTTCATCTCTTTCAGTGTGGAATTTTTATCAGGTAAGCAAATTTTAAAATTTATTTTCAAATGAGAAATCATGTTGCTTTAGGGCAGTTATTAAGAAGCGCTCAGTATGGCTTCAGGGACAAGGCCAATTCTGGCCTCAACAATTACTGCTCCATGAAAGCAAAAGGATTTTTGTCTGGTTATGCCAGGGGTAAATTTTGTCAGGTTTTGATGGACATGTAATTCTTCTTTCATATACGTGTAAGTAATGACTTTTATAATTCACAAACCAGCACTATTTGATTAATCAGCCATTTGATGGGACATACTTAATAAAAATGATTGCTTTGAAGTGTACTACTGTTGTAACTGATAAATACAAATTTTCAAAGGGATATTAGGCACACTAAGCAGCTGAGACAGCTGAAAAGGTTATGTTTGAACCTGAGTGTCTAACCATATGTAGAAAATCCACCAAGATTCAGGAGAGAAATGAAGACCTGAATAGTTAGTAAAAATACTTGTAGCACTTAATGGTGATAAACTTTGTTTGCTTAGTAGATTACCTTAACTCTGAAGCAATTGGTGAAACTCTTGGACTTACCTGAACATACCCATTCCGATGAACATCTCTTACCATGAATTTCTATAATTTTGAATCTTTCCCAGAATTAGGTCCATATTGTCTGAGTGGCTTATTATCTAGTAAACATTATTTTGTTTTTTACTCTGGCAGTGTTGTCAACTTGGTTGCTTGTTCTTTATTGCACAAATGATATTTTCTCCTATGCTGCTAGTTATGCTTGGAGAATTTCCAAGATGTTATGTATAAATTACAAAGTTCTTCCAGCCACTCCTCACAATTCAGCAGTGTTATAAATCATAATTTCACATATAAGCTGGTAACAGCAAGCTGGTATCTGTGTTCATGCCTTTGTGATTAACTATTATATACCTCTTATTATAGTGTTTTTCTTAGGTGTGTCAAAGTACAACTTCCTCCTGTCCTCCCTCTTAGTCATCTGATTTATGCACTAGTTTAGACAACAAGTCACTCAGGTTTATCTCTGCAGTAAATGGATAAAAATAGGTTCTGTCAAGTCAGGTCACGCTTGTTAAAGTGAGATTATCCAGAAAGTCATTTGGGGCAGGAACTCATGTTCTTCATTCACAGAGGAAAATGAGGGCCTTACCAGTAAATAAGATTTGTTCCGTGAACTCTGGGTGCTTGAAATTATAAAATGTGAACACACCTTAGCAAATTATCTTTTTCATTTTTTACTTTTTTTTCTTTCCTTCCTTCCTTCTTTCCTCTTTCATATAGTTTTACACCTCCTGCTCCATCTTTGAACTTACACTCCTAGAACAGTTTAGTTTGGAAGGGACCTTAAAAATCATCTCCTTCCAACCCCCCTGCCGTGGGCAGAGATACCTTCCACTTGACCAGGCTGCTCAAAGCCCCATCCAATGTGGCCGGGGGCTGTGGATGCCCTATCCACTTGCGGGGATGCCCCATCCACAGCTTCTCTGGGCAACCTGTGCATCACCACCCTAACTGGAAAGGGTTTCATATCTTGTCTTAGCCTACCATGTTTCACTTTGAAGCCATTCCCCCCTGTCCTATCACTCCAAGCTCTTGTACAAAGTCCCTTTTCAGCTTTCTTCTAGGCTCTCTTTAGGTACTGGAACTGGTGAGTTACAAACCAATACCCTTTGAGTACTAGAGGTTTGTACAGTGCACAGAACAATGGGAATCAGTTTGGTTTTGCTGTCACACTGACAGCAGACAAATAAATATGAAAATATAAGTAATAAATATGAGAATCATATTTGTATATATATATGTATATAAATATATGCAATATATTTAAAATCAGAGGAAAACGATTTAAAAGTATTTCTTATCTAAGAAGGCTTTAGTTTCTTTTATTGGAAAGAGTGCATACCCACAATTACATTTCATATGAAATAGTATGTTCTGCAAGGAGACAAAATTAAGTTAAAAATGTACATATTAACTGTGCTGACAAAAATTATATTTAGCCTGACCCATCTACATAGATGTTTGTTGCATAGAGAACAGTCTTGACATAACAGACAACATTAAGACAATAACACAGTCAGGGAATGTGGGAGAATGGACTCCTCAGTTTAGGAAGGACATTGAGACGCTTGAATGTGTCCAGAGGAGGGCAACAAGGCTGGTGAGGGGCTTGGAACACAAGCCCTGTGAGGAACATCTGAGGTAACTGGGGTTGTTTAGCCTGGAGGAAAGGAGACTCAGAGGCGACCTTATCACTCTCTACAACTTCTTAAAAGGTGGTTGTAGTGAGGTGGGGGTTGGTCTCTTTTTCCAGGCAACAAGTGACAGAACAAGAGGACAAAGTCTTAAGTTGCACCAAGGAAAATATAGGTTGGATATTAGCAAAAAGTTTTTTACAGAAAGAGTGATAAAATATTGGAATGATCTACCCAGGGAGGTGGTAGAATCACCATCCCTGTACATGTTTAAAAAGAGATTGGATGTGGCACTCAGTGCCATGGTTTAGTTTAGTTGAGGTGTGGGGACATGGGTTGGACTTGGATCTTGAAGGTCTCTTCCAACCTGGTGATTCTGTGTTTCTGTGATTTCCTTAGGGGACCCTATGAATTCTGGAGCTGTCTGATGTGTAGCAGTGAGCTTCATCAGCCAAGGACACACCTGTGGGAGACTAAACATTAGCAAGTCATAACCTTTGCTGTCATACAGAAGAATAGAAGGTCATGTAGGCAGCAGCCACTGTGATACCAGCAGCTGCTGCTGTGCCTCTTGATGCTTAAAGGTAGCTCAGAATGCCCTGATACCTTGAGTAGAAGCAGATGGAAAAGAATTTTTTGAATATTTGTAAAGATTAATTCTAAATCCAAGAGGCATCAGAGTAAACGTGAGCGCTTTGCTGAAACTGGGGTTACTTCATTACATAATTCTAAAGGCAGTGAGAAAAATTTAGAGCCAATACAGGTGAAGGTCTGCAGGGTGAGCCCCGCTCTGAAGCAGTACCAGCTGGCAGCAGTGAGCACACCTGTGAGAGATGCACTCTGGTAAAGGAACTCCTCTGCTTAGTGACAGAACTCTGGGAGGAGGTGAGGAGGTTGAAGAGTATCAGGAATAGAGAGAAAGAGAGACACAGACTGCTAGAATCACACCCTGCCTTTCCTGAGAGAGCCCCACAGGCAGGCAGATGCATGATACGGATGATTCCCTATCCACTCTTCACCTGGCTGAGCACACTGACTTAAGGCTAGGGGGCTATGGCAACAAGTTTCTACCCAGTGCAGCAGGTGTATCTCCCCTGTGACTACTCCACATTCACCAGGTCCCCTAGCATAACAGGTATGAGGCTCTGCAAGTGGAACTGAGTAATTATGAGGGTAATGTGTCATATGGCTTGGAGATGTCACTGAGGTCAAGTTACAACCTCTTACTGCTCTCTGCGTATTGTAGTCAGGTGGGGGTCAGTCTCTTCTCTCAAGTAACAAGTGACAGGATGAGAGGAAATGGCCCCAGCTTGCACTGGGAAAGTTTGGATTGGATATTAAGAAAATTTTCTTCACAGGAGGAGTTGAATAGGAGTCCAAGGAAGTGGTTGAGTCTCCATCTCGGGAGATATTTAAAAGATATGTAGATGTGACTCTTAGGGACATGGTTTTGTGGCATGGTTTAGTGGTGGACTTGATAGTGCTAAAGCAATGGTTGTACTTGATGATCTTAAAGATCTTTACCAAACGAAAGGATTCTGTGTTTCTATGTGTTTGATCATATTTTCTTAATATAAATTTACTGACCTAAGTATTGACTTAGTTGCATCAGTTTCATGGATTTAATCCAAATATTTTTGATACTTAGAAGGTGAAGTTTGACATGCAGCACAGAGTAATTTTCTTTTGATAAAGATTTATACAGTGCTGAAAGCTGTGACTGCATGACCAGAATTTAGACAGGACAATCATTATTGCCAGGCCACTCACAACCTGCCTGTACAGATGACTAAATGGCACCCGAATATTTATCGGTGTAGTTTGATGAGATGGGATGTGTAGTATAATACTGGGATTGTGTTGCAAAGTTGGTGGAAATCTGAGGGCAAACATGTGATATGGAAACATTGGCAAGGCAGCTTGCTTGTCACATGTGAAGGCCGTGAAGCAACAAAACCAAATAGCTGTCACCCCTGTGAATTCCCAGCCAGAGAATTCAGAAGCCTTCCTAATTTTACAGGATCAAACTTCGTCACTTGTGAAATAATGATGAATATTTAGGAACGTCTCAAGAACAGAGAGACAGTGGAGCTGTGTTTCCATGAGTGTTTATAATAAGTAGGAACCCTGTCATCTGTGTTCTCCACAAACACTACAAAGGCAGAAAGCATTTTTTTGTTCTCCTATCAAAGTGAATGATATTTAGAGACACTGGTAATTCTTTGCCATTCACATATGACGGTTCCACTTGTAAAGAACTTGTAGGTTTTTTACTCTGTTGGCCTCCAAGTATCTTATATACCTTGAAATGATGAAGAACATTCATTCTCTTTAATGGATTTATAGGGAGAAAAAGTAAATGGTAAACCTGTATTTGTCTATGTTATTGACATAAGCATTTCATATTCCATTTAGGATGTACCTCCACTTAAAATACATAACTAATCCAACACTTTTGATTTATGTATTTTTATTACAATTGTAGTACCTTTTAAAAAGACTTTTTACAGTTTATGACAATTGAAGCACAGAACTTCTATAGAAATAGATATATTATAGGAAAATAGATTTGAGGGATATAACCAGAATAGTTTCAGAGCAGGCACAGGGTTTAAGTGAGCCATGGGCATGATGAAGGAGAAAAATTGAATCTGACCTACCCTTTATTATGGACTGAACTTTGCCCTAGGCTGGGAACATAGTTCAACACTAGGTCTAAAAGTTGGCTCTGAGCCCTTCCTAAAATGTCATTATATTGCATGCCAAATGGGCAGGTGAGAATGAAGGTGTGAACTCAAAATACTCTTAAAATATGAAAATTTGTCACAGTGAACTGCAGTAAGTGACATAAGCTTGTGGAGCTCAGAGAACACCAGCTTACTTAATATATAGTTAAAAAGCAGTAGAAGTATTTAGATTTTACTAGAAAAAAACATGTATTCTATACAGTGTTCAAAGTCACAAGTGGACTAACCAAAACCACTACAACTGGTGACAAATACATGGCATACCACCTTATAACTGTATAAACCTAGTATACAGTGCTCAGAAGGAATGTGCTTTGAAAACTGACCAGTGATTTCAGGTATGCATCCAGCTGAAATATTCCTTTTAGGACATTTCTTGCCTTGCATATCACCTGCCATCACAGCTGTGAGCTCTGCAGCTTGAAATTCGTGCAGCTGGTTTCAGCTTCTTGCTGCTTGGAAAAACACAGGCTCTGGTGAGTGAGTCCATGGACAACTAGCAGATCAGTCTACCCAATTGTTTTCTCTTGAAAACATTGCAAACTTTCCAGATTTTTACATCTTGAATGCAAGAAACCAGATGTTTTGGAATACTAATTGTTTTATGAACAGAAAAAACTATAGATGCCTTGCCAGACAGTTCAGTTCTTTCTTTACGAGTGATTATTCAGGGAACAATAAGATCAATACACAGAAACATAAAAATAAAAATGAGTTTCCTTTGGGAGTAAATAATAGATCTAGAGCCAGCTCATGGAACCAACATATGGCCTGAATGGCAGGGATGCAGTCTATGAAATCTTTGCAAGGAGAAAAGCAAAGGCTCTTTCCCTGAGGCTCTTGAATAGTAACAAAGCTGCTCCACACCTACTCCTACTGTTGCTTCCATGTTGCAATTCTCACTTGTAAGAGTGAGATGCCTTAACATAGCAGGGACAAAGTCTTGAATCCTCTAGCATGCACTTAATCCAGGACCTGCCAATCCCAGCTGTCTCTCCCGTAGCTGTGGAAGAGACCCCTACACTGCCTGCCCTGTGGTCAAAGGATTTGGTCTGTAGAGGTGGTGAATGTGTTAAACTTTTAACCTCTGAAGGAGTCAGGGATTCTTCTTAGCTCCCTTAGTAAGCAGAAGAGTACTGTGCTCCAGTGTTACACTGGGATGAGATGATCCTGTGAGATCTGGGTCTCTAATGATCTGCTGCCCTCTGTTCTCTACATACGGTAAATGCAACAGTGTGGGTTTCATCTCTGTGATGTGTGTGATCCTGTGGATGGTCAGGCAATTAGGAAGCTGCACTTCAGCGTGAATCTTGAAGTTATCTGAGATGCAGCCTTGGGGAATGTAAGCAGGAAGCAAGTTAAGGCATAGGACCTTTCCTTTCTCAGCCTTTGTATTATTAGTAGTCTTGTAAAACTGTCTAAGATAACCAAGTGTTGGCCTGTGATGTTCTGCTTAATTTCTCAAGAAAATAGATCCAAATGAATGGTGCAACTGTCATAATTTATTTACTAAATTAGATTTTCTTTTGAGGGGAAAAGGCTCCAGTAGTCTTCATAAGGCTAGAAAGATTGGCTGAATAACAGTGAGTTTTCTTAGAAAAGGACTACTTATGCTGTCCTTGCTGCTCGTTATAATCAATATGGGTTCATTGGAGAAGAATATTAGAAGCTCAAAACATCTGGGAACTAAACAGGCAGAAATAGGCTTGGAAGTGATGTCTGAAGGCTGCTATGATCAAAATCTTGTTTATGGACAAATATGGATTTATATATCTATAAAGCCAAGAACTTAGTATAAGTGAAATTGTAACAGTTGATTTCAAGAATCATTATTAGTCTAGATCTACAGGCAAAGAAAGAATATTTCTATGCATAAAAATCTTCAGTAATAATAATAATAGTAGTAGTAGTATAAATACTACAGTTAAAATTTTTACACACATATTTTTTCATTCCTATCCCTTTTTTCAAGCTATCCCTTATCATTGCTTTTCTGCACTGTATCCTGTCTCTCCTCATCTCAGGACTTGTGCTATCATAGCAGGACTAGATTTCTCTATCCTGCATCATCATGTATGTAATAAATATCATATAAATGCATATCTGACTGTTACTGTTACTTATATAAAACTATGACTGTATGACACAGAAATGAAAAAAATAAAAGTAAAACAAATCAGCCACCTGGTCAGTTGGAAGAAATCACCAATTTTTCTGCAAAAAACCCAAGCTAAACCAAGCAATCCAAAGTCACAGGCAGGTCAAGAAAATTTCACAGAGCAAGCCTGGCAAGCCTCAGTTCTGATGCCTTGCAAAGCTCATGCCAAGTTACCAGCAGCAACAGTGCTTATTGCAATGCTGTAGCATTACAAAGCTTAGGCTACAATCTGCCCAGACAGTGTTAATGACCACTTGAAGTCAAGTTACCAGCGGAAGAGAGCAAGCACTGGGTTGCTTCAAGGCAGGATTTACATGCATACTAATGGGGATACTTCTCCCTGCTTTCATTTGTTTACTAGTTGCAAAAGAGTCTTTGTTTGCTGCTGAACAGTTCACTGGAAAGAGGTCTTTTCACTGTGAAACCCACTTCTGCAATTGCTCCCTTTAGTTTATAAAGCAAATAGCATTTCCTACCTTTCTTGACTTCCAAAACAGTAATGCAATGAGTCAGATCACTCACCAGGGCTGTGTGGCTCTGTATGTGAGTCCATTAGGGGCAGCAGAAATATTATAATGTCTGGAGTTCTGGTCCTACATCAAGTTAGAGCCACCATCCTCTTTTCCCAAACTCGGATGTAAAGATTAACATGTACAGCAGCTAGTTCCTCTGTTAATTACCAAAAGAGTTTATGATTAAAGCTTAAGTGCTCTTTCCCCTATAAAGTGCTAACCACACTTCCAAGCCTGAAGCAAAGGTCCTGAAGATGGCAATTAGAGCTAGGTTTATCTCCAGGCAAAGCATTAGGGATATCCTGAACAGAATAGGTTCTTTACAACACGGAATGAACACCAGTTGTAACTGACTAATTCCACATATCTTTGCATTTACTGCTCTTTAAAATAAAGTGTTAATTTAGGCTTAATAAAAAATAAACCAGAACCGTTCTAAAAGTCATTCAGGTGCACTCACTTGCTAAGGCAAATAGCTTCTTCATGTGAAAGCACTCAGATTGTTAACAGAATCTTTCAACCCAGGAATCCCTGTGTCTTGAAAACTATTTTCTGTAATATAAGTCTTTCCGTGTATTTAGAAAGTAGCAATGTAGTAGGTTTTTTTTTACGTCTCTTTTATATTTGCAATTTATCAGGTATTATACTTGGGGCTTATGGATCTATATTCTACTTACAAAAATGTGGATGTTTACAGCTGGATATTCACTAATGCCCTGAAAAGGATACAAAGAAAGTGAATGAGTATTTCAAAGAGAGACTGAGGAGAGATGCTAAGGGAATTTTCAGAAATGCAGTACTTTTCAAGAAATAAGAACCTAACAAAATAAAGCTTGTAATCTTTATTTAGACAAGTCTCATTCTGTTCTATTAGTTTTCTTATTGCATGATATTGCTGGGCTTAAATCGTTCTCTGGTATCACTGATACCAGACAGATATCAGACAAAATTTTACCTGAGTAGAAGATGGAAAAAGTTGTTGTAAGGCTATATCATTTTATTGAGTTGGTCTTCTAAAAAGTGCTGCCTAATCAAGTGTCCTTTTTTTAATAGGTATTGGCTTGCTTTGAAATATGGCTGCCAAGTTGCATTTAAACAAACAAGCAGCAGAGATGCATCAGAAGCAGACCCTTCCAGCTTCATTCAAAAACAAGCTATTGATGCAGTGACTGATATTAACATGCTCAGGGTGTTCAAGACTTTTCTTAAGACCACACCACAACTTTTTCTTCAGGTTTACATCCTCATGGAACATGGCAAAACTCATTTCTATCAATGTAAGTCTGTGTTTTTCCTTATGTTGCAAGTTGAATATCTTACCTGAAAACATAATTTGTGACTGGATAACATTTTACACATACCTTGGAAAACATAAATTCCACTGTATTATTACTCTGCATATAATTAGATTTTCTCTGTAGTAGATGGTCCATTCTGCTAAATTGGTGAGGAAGATTTCACTATAAAAATTAAAAATCATATACAAATACTATATATCATAATAAATCCTAATATCTAGTAGAAACATAATGATGCATCACTTGAAAATAAGGTCTTAAATACAATTACCATGTAATTTACAGTGTGATTTGTGTGGTCTTGCTTATAAATTCTTTCAAAACTGCAAGCTAGGCATTTGGAAATCAGTAACATAATTAAAGCAGCCCCATGAGCTTTCACTACCATCACCCATGTTACAGGTGAGGGACAGAGTCAGAAATAAATCTAAGGATATGTCAGCATTGTAGAATGCAATATGGTGAGGAGATACTGGTTCAACTCTCAGAAGTAAGACAGCAGCTGTACCATTTCCAGCTCTGAAACTAGCAAAATTATTGGCAGGACATTGACTTATTCATGGCTGGAATTTATCTAACCAAATGGGGCTACCTGCACTCATGTCTAGCATTCCTTCAAAGTTCATGGAGTCAAAATGTACTCACAGAAAAGGATCAGGCAAATCTCATCTTAGATATGACCATGTGAAAGACCAAGTCTTAGTTATAGATTTCTACATTTTAGATACTGCAGACTCACGAATACCAGTTGCTGAAACTTAAATTTTTATGGTCTATTTGCAATACTTTTGGAATTTTAAAGTCACCTGTGTATGGAGATGGCAAATATGACATGCAACTTAGGCAAGGCCTGAGTAATTAAGGATCAGGGGCTGGGCAGGATGACATAAGTATACCAAACAGCATCAGATGCCTAGATTTAAGTAACTAAAGTGAGCCTTAGAATTAAGGTGACTTGCTTTGGAGCAGAGAGTAAATATAAAACTGGGATAAAGAAAATGTTGGGAAAGCATGTCATTTTCTAAAACTTCATTCAGAAATCATAGTGTAAAACACATCTTTTTCTCTGGTTTAACATTTTTCCTTGTGTTTTGTTTAGATGCTGCCATTATTATGTCTTTTTGTGGTATCTCCTTATCAATGGTTGATTATCAGATATCACTTCGAAAATCTCTGCCTGACAAAGACGAATTTCGTGTGCTTTCCAAGTTCATATATCTCCTCTATAAATTGCTTACCATCACTTCTTGGATACTCAGTATTTCATTGATCACTCTACTAAGTGTCAGAATTTCTGTAATTCTGCTGATATTTCTTTGGATCTGTGGCTTCAGTTGGACTTTGAAACAGCATACAACATTTTGCAACTCTACAAAGATGGAATATCTGTACAGAACTGTAGTTGGAATCATTCTAATTTTTTCATTTTTTAACATAAAGGGAAGAAGAACAAAAGTTTGCATTTCTATTTATTATGCTACTCACACTGTAGTAACTCTAGGCATTTTGTTTGTATATATGTTCTGGAAACCTTCCATTATTGAAGAAATATGTTTTACAAAAGTGGGCATCTTAACTATTTTGAGTCTGGTGTTAGGTATTATTCTTCTTGTTGTTTATTACAGCCATTTTCATCCCACCACTTACTGCAGACCTCAGGCATGTTCAGATGAAGTTGATGGAGTGGCAGGACAAAAAGATAGAGTGAAAACTGGTAGATTTCAAAATTTCTTAATGCAATGAACACTGTAGGGTTTTTTGTTTATTTGGGGTTTTTTTTTGTGGACTTCAAAGCAAATTCTGTCTGTTTCTCTGTCATTGTTTCTTGGGTATCATCGCTGAGGAGCACATAATGGACCAGAGTTGTTGGCTTTGAATAACGATTTGTTTTTTATTATACAAAGACTCTGTAACATGAACATTTATGTTCTGGTGAAAGTTACTTTTGACAAAGAAACAATTTAATCTATTCATCCAACACAATCCACAGTTTTAGTTTTGCAGCAATGCAAACATAACACAGAAAAAGCTAAGAGTTATGAAATGAAATCCAACATTAAAACCACATTCTGTTAACTTATGTTGATTCTGTTAAAAACAAGGGCTTGTGTGTTTTTTTTTTTTTCTTGATGGAAGGAAGCGTGCGTTGGAAATAAATGAGGGCAGTGATCAGTTTTCTGCTTTTCCCAATTACTGTAAAAGTTGCAGTCTTTCATGTTGACAAACTGTACTGCCTTCTCCCTGAACATCCCCTGAAGAAGAATAGCTTTGATTTATGGCTCAGTCTCTGTCTTGCCACAAGGAAATTGGGGATGTATTTTTCAAGCATTTTATCATATAGGTATTTTAATGACTTCTTTATTGTTTTTGTTCAGTTAATCTTTCGCACAATCTTCTGTATTTAGGGGTGATGCCAGCTTGTTCTGGGTTATAATAGCAGCCTGATTTATGGTTGGCAACAGGAGTCTTGCATATAAATGAAGAACTGTCTTCCATGAAGCTTTCTTCTCCTTTGGGCTCTAAGATGTAACACTTTAAATGCTGGTTTCCACTGAAATATGAGGCTATTCAAGGCAGGCAGTGGTTTAACATCTTCTGTCTTTACCACTGGAGAAAAGAGGAGCAACTGTTCTGATAACTTGCACTCACAGGGGCTGGCAAAAGTTATAACTAGCTTGTCCATCAAGAATTTTTGGGAGAAGGCAGAGTGAAACTAGACATTTCAGTCCTGTGTTTGAATGCTAAATCAACAACAGTGAAATAAGGTTGATAGCCACAGTTCCTTCAGACAGAAAAATCTAAAGGGTATTTCAGAGCTGCTGTGTTTTAGATCTGTATTATGAAAACTCAGTGCTCTTTCTCTCCCCTCCGTTCTCCTTCCATTAAGTCACATTTGCAGTTAGATTGGCCACAGGCAAAGGTAGGGAACAGGGTTTGAGAAAAGAGACTAGAGATAAGAAAAACTGATAAACTTTGCCAGGAACCAAATCTGTTAATGTTATTTATTGACAATAAACTTCTGTGAAACTCTGGGGGAAGGGCTGATGCTTTGGTTGATAATTAGGGTGCTCAAGAGCTGTGTCTTGTGCCTTTTGTGTCAAGTTCATGGACTACAGACTGTTTTTTTCTTGTTACTCTTCCAGCCTTACCAGAGCTCAGGGGAAGTTTCTAAACGTGTTTCTTTCCTGTTCCATGTCCACACTTCTCTTTACCAGGCCAACCACATACATCTCCTCAATCCTATTCAGGGAAATCAGTTTCTATGTGCATAGCTTGGACTGAACGATCTGCCTTTTGGAGGCTACACATGAGCAAGTGGTGTAGTGAGAAGAGTTTATTTCTAAAATCTCTCATTCCTGCTTAGGGGTAACAAAATGTGGTCCAGAAGTTAAGACAGAAAAGCACAATCCATGAGACAAAGCAATAGTTTTACTATTGGTATAAACAGTAAAATATAAAATTTGTATAAAAAATATTACCTTCACTTCTTTTACTCTGGAAGAGAGATGTCCAGGTTTGTTTGCCCTAGAACATCTTCTTAGGTAAAAGGAATAAGCCCAGGGCTTTCATGCACCATGATTGTCCTAAGTTCTGTCTTCTTTACTGCGGAATATTCTTTACTGGTGATGGTGTCCTTGGCAGCAAAGTGCATGCCTGCTTTTAGGCTCAATGTGCTCTCATTTTGCTATGGAAAAAACAGAATCCTAAATAGCAAAAACAATCCCTATATTGCTTCCCACACTTTTACTCTTTGTCGATCTAAATTCCTGAGAAAGGACTAGGGTAAGGGATGGTTCAAAATGGAGAATATTATCTCCATCTTGCAGAACATGACAAAATGTTGTCTAGCTTTTATTTAGAAGACGACCTCAAACTTTATACAAGATCTGAGAAGCAGATCTCTGGGGAATTATGAGATTCTGAGAAGTCCTAGTGTGGGCAATTCAGCCCTGAGGCTTCCAGGTTCTCTGCATACTGCCAGAAATCTGGAGCCTGAGTTGCTCCTGAGGAAAGTCAGTTTCTGGTGTAAAATTTATCTTGGTGAATTTTTTCTCCTTTCAATGAACTGACAAATTCCGAATAGAATTCTTTTATTGCCATCTCTCTGGCCAACTCCTAACACTCATTTTCTCTCAGGGGAGAAAAACTGAACATTGTGCTGCCTTCTGTTGTTCTCCTCCTGTCTCTTCATTCCCTCTTCTGTGTTCCTAAGAAGAATATTACACTGAAGTTGAGTTGGTAAGAAAGACATCTAGTTGGCTATTTATATCACTCTAATTCAAATATACTCCAAACCAAATTACTTCAGTTTCAATCCTTATTTTACACTTGTAAGTCCTAGTGGATATAAATGTAGAAATGTAGCTATATCCTAAACCTGAAAATGATCTTTGGGGAATCATGTACATTCTTTTCATAAATCTTAAAAGTCTTCAGTGTACTTCCACCAGCATGTCTCCATTTTGCTGTCATCAATCAGGGGGCCTTAAGAGATGGAAATTCCTGGTAGCTTGTTCCCTGTAGATTTTTATCTACATGGGGATATTGTGAGAATAATTTTTGACTTTAAACTCCTCCCTTTTTTCTTGACCTTGAGTTCAAGATTTTCACTTGATTCCCTTCATCTTCACAGTTATGAAAATGGCTTCTCATTCACCTGGTTGTTCTAACTCAGCATTATTGTAGCAGGGAGGATAAGAAAGCACATGAATTGACTCCAGACACATTTCATATCACCAGTGACCACTTCAGACAAAACAAACAAAGCCCCACTTCACCTGGGTGTAAAGTTCAAACAATGGACTTAATAGATATCCTTGCTGCTCCCCAACTACCCTTAAAATTCAACTGCCACTCAGTTCATGCATTGTGCTTGACCTTGTCATTTTAATCTAACAGCAAATTGAAAACAAATGGGTTTTTTCTTTTTTTTTTGCATTAAGTATGCCCATTACATCTTACAGAAAGTATTTTAATAAGTTAAATAAAATTAATAAACCATTTCTTCCTGTTTTGACTACTGTCATACCTGGGTAAGAAGAACAACATCCAGCAGAATTGTTTTAATTATCCTACTACTATTCAATGTGCCATTTGATGGCATGGGTGAGCTCACCTGATGTACCACAGATAGCACTGATTTATGAAGCCGTAATTGGGTTTCCAATAAACATTTGTCAAAATAATGTATTCATTCAAACCAAAGCCTTCTTTATTTATTCATATAAAAGAGCACTTAACTTTCAACAAAGAATTGCCTGCCATCAAAAACACTCCATAAACGGGGGAAATTTATGAAGATACAGTACCAGAGGGTGATCAGTGGAAGACTAAAGTTCATTTTAACCCTTCAAAGAGCTGAGTTCCACCTCTTGCTTGGTACTGGTACTGTACCTATTTCTCACTGAAAGCCTCAAGCCCAAACATTAAGCTTTGTATATTTACACATGAAAGTACCATCTCTTTTTCCTACCATTGAGTCTTACATCTCAAAGACTGTTTCAAAACTAACGTCTCTCATTTTTATTATACAGTCTAGAAGCATGCACACAGCTCAAATTTCTTTAGGCTTACCTACATTCTGCCCACAGATTTCACCATGTGTACACTCTTCCAAAAAAATGATAAGCTTTGAGAGGTTATACAAAGTATTTTGTCTCAACCTGAGGTAATACATGTACTTGTCATTCATTCCAGCTGAAAAATTTTCCTGTTATACCTCTTTTCACTCTTCCCTATTTCCTTAGCACTTTAGTTTAATTTTAGAGAATTTTAGTAGAAGAATAGCAAAGGAGATGGGCTTTACAATCAATATTTGAATGGAGTGCAGCTCCAACAAAACAAAACCAAACCCTTGGAGTACACCTTCAACAAAAAATGTTGATCTTTTACCTCCAGTTGGCTAACATATAACAAATGAAAGTCACTGAAGGATCCCACTATGCAAGTCTTACATTTATTAGCTTACTAAAATGTAGACCTTGGTGGAATAGGGACTGATGCTTCAAAATTAATGTAGCCTGCCAGCACCTGTTGAAAATACAAACTGCACTAGCCTTCCTATGACTGCATTCTGGTTTCCACATTTTAGCATAGTTTTTATTTCTAACCGGGAACACCGATGTAAATAACAGAGTAGAATGAGAAAGAATAGTAAGATTTCCAAGTGCATGTTCATGTCTCAGAAACTCTGGTATGATTTTGCTAACTTTCATACAAATATGTCAATATCATTAACATTAGCATTGCTACTTGTGGCACTTTGTCAAAGTAAAGAGGATGACAATACTTAAAAGAATATCTCCATTGTAACTGGAATGCAACAAAAAGTTAGTGGTAAAGTTCTGTAATGCTTTGACTGCTCAGCACTTACCAGTGGTCTTAAGTGTCTCTGACCAGCACAGGTATTTTTTAATGGGAGCCTAGTAAAGACACAGATAACTATTTTGGTCTGTGGGCAGTAGGTAAACTGCCAAAATAAAGGGCTAAATGTTACTGGAAAATTCCTTGCTGCTATGAGAAAGTAAATGACAACGCTACATATTTGCAGGTCACTTGCGGAAAGGTACAGTGAGGCAGGTACAATGGATAGAGAAAGTGGGAGCTGGTGTTTTTTCCACATAACATACTTCACACATTCAATCTGACTTGAAGTGTGTTATAGTAGAGCAGTAGTGTGCTGTGGTATATAGTGTGCTGTAGTAGAGCAGAAAGAGACCTCAAACATAATTTTGTAGATTGTCCTACAGCAGGAGCACTGTGCTTGTGCCATTTCTGGAAGAAATTTTCTGACTGGTTCTGAAAAACATAATGTTCCAGTCAATGTCCCCCAGATCTACACTGTCTTGTCAGTCAGAAGCCTCTTATGTTCAGGCTCTCTACTGCAGTCTCAGCCCCTTGTTGTCCTCCTTGCCTTGCACAGCAGACTGGTTCCCTCTTCTGTAAAGCAGAATTTTACATATTTGAAGATCATGATCATGTTCTCAGACTTCTGTAAGTGCCAAACACATGAAACCACTTAATCATGTTTGCCTTTTCCTCTGACAGTCATTCCTGCTGCTTTCTCTTCCATTTTACAATGTCCTCCTTAAAGTTCAGGGCCAAAATCATTTTGCTGTACTCTAGCTGCTGCTGAGTGTATCCAATGGGGGTTTTTTTGTACACAGGCTATAATCCTATTTTTGTATCACAAATAAAGTTTTCAACTTTTTTATGACATCATGACTTTTAATGACACATGTTCAATGCACTGTAGTCCAAATATTCTTGTGCAGAAACATTGTCTTATCTGTTCTTCCTTCTTTAAGTGTTTGGTTTCCACTATAAGATCCAAGTTCAGCTCTTCTTTCAGGCCTGGCTTCCTTCAGAGATTTATTTTCAGGAATAAGAACAGATTCTCCTCTTCATTGGCAATTATTTATTCAACCGAATTTGTCTGGGTGTTCACATAAAAGTTTGAGCCACTTCAGAAGAATACCACTTGCTTTTTATAATTCTTCTGTGCTTATACTTGGGGTTTTCCAAAAACTGCATCTTACAGGAAGGTGTGCATCATTAGTGAACACTGAATAATTTAACTGAGAGAAGAAATACGTTTGTCTGGTTGAAGTTATGCTGTGTGGAGATACACACCACTGCCAAAATGGAGACTGCGTGCTGCTGGCAGTTTTGTAAGCCATTAAGTCTTTGTCATACTGTTTTAATAGGATGAAAAAGCAGAGTGAGAAGAGAGTATTTTTTGTAATCTGGACTCTGAAAAATGGAAAATGTACAGTGACACAGAAAGATTACATACTACAGGCCTCTGCCATGCTGTTTTGGGCTGTATTTTGCTGGGCTGCAGACTTTCCTAAACGTAGATTTAAAAGAGTAAGTTTGATCACCTGTCAGTTGCTTTTCTCACCACTCCAAAGCAGAAAACAGTACCTCATATAGTTCTGTGCTGCTTTGCCACATTCACTAGTGTGTGGCAGTGTCATCTGAGTGACATTGATACCCGTACTTGTAGGTTGGTATTCACCTCAAACTTCTGACATTTAATTTAAATTGTATGTTAGGTTTATAGGGATCTCTACAACCAATGGAGAAAAAAGCACACCCAAGGTACTGCTGTCCTGTCTACCCTGCAACTTATTTAGGATGAGGTAAATGTTCCTTTAGAGGTGCCCTTTCCTATTGACTACAGCAAGACTATCGACAGGATGGAGTTAGGTGGGTAAAATTTGGTTGTGTAATTGATCCTTTGCATAGGATTATGTGTTAGGTATTGGCTTTGATGCAAATTGCTGATATGACCCATTTTCCCACTTGAGAAGAAAAGTGGAAGGAATTTACTCCTCGTGAGTTCTCCCTGTGTTCTCCCTTATTTCTCATGACTTTGACTACATGTTCTTAACTGAGTGTGACCTTATAGGCTGCACAGCTGAATGGCATAGTTACATAAACACAAGGAAAACAGGCTGGGCCACACAATATGGCCTAATCCCTTGCAAACACCTTCTTAAATGACACTACCAGAACTTGCATAAGCTAACGAGTGTGTGCTTTGGCAATCAGTTACTGTAATCAACAGCATTTTAAAAAATCATAATATAAACAAAGTTATACTTCATGTTGAATGTCCATTTCTACTGTGATGTGCTAAAGAGAGGATTTTTATAAAAGGAATAAGCATGGCGGTTTCAAACAAGAATGACTATTGTGTAGAAAAAATGAATGTAGAATTATAATTACAGATTTGACATCTATAATTATAATCAGACTTGGACAACAATTGTAGCTATCAGTAACTAATTTATGCCTTTCTTTGAAGAGAAAAATGGAACCCTAAAAAGCTTTTTTCACTTATGTTCTCCCAGCCAAAGGAATAATGTTTACATGTGTGTATTTAGAAGTATAATTAAAGCAGCTGGGTGTGGCCTTCCTCAATCCGAAAGAAAAACAGAACACAAACCCACAAAGTGTTTGGGGTTTTTTTGTTTGGTTGGGTTTTTTTGTTTTGTTTTGTTTTGTTTTGTTGTTTGTTTGTTTTTTTTTTTTGGTTGGGTTTTTCTTGATAATGAGGGATTATGCCTGGGATAATAGAGACTAATAACTTGCTGACCTTGTCATGGGCAATAATTGTTTTTCCTTCACCAAAGTAGGCTGGACCTCTGAGGTTCAGCAGTCACCAAACGACACATGTGAGGCTGGTGGCACCTTGTTTGCTGGTTAATGGCTACTTACCCTCGTGTGGTTTGAGAAATGTACCCGGCTCAACCACTTGGGACGAAAACAACTGAATCCCCCTAAAATACTGCGTCTTCCAGCTTCTGTTTATCATTAGAATTTTCAGATGGGTGACTGTCAAAACAATGACAAATCTGCTCCTTACGAAAGTCCCAGCAATATTGTGTTGGTGGTATCTCACCTATGTGTCAGACAGCCATACACCAAGCCAAGAGTACTATGTGATTTAAGACCTCCATCTGAATTTTTGTTTTAAAAAAGGGCTTTCTCAGTAGTAGATTGGAGAGAATCTGTGGTTCCTGATATGGTTTGCTGCAGCTAAACTCAGTAAATTGATGGGAGTTGCTCAGGGGAATAAATTGATCAATCCAATATAGCACCATGCTAAAAAAAAAAGGCCTCTTTCATAAATTTTAGGAGACTGATTCTCCTACTGCCTACTGAGCTTCAGAAGCAAGTTTTCAGCAAGTACAATTCACCATCATCTAACCCTCTGGCAGTCAGAGCACAGCCTGCGAAGTCAAAACATACAACATCCCAAGCCATTAAAAAATAATTTCAGAGAAGCCTTGTCCATATCTTGTCCCTCTCACGCCTTCATTTTCTGTGAAGGCCCATCTGGTGCTTTTTCAGGAGTTAGCTCTGCTGCTGCTGTTCATTGAGAAACATCTTTGTGTGACACCCAGGCAGTCTATGCATAGGTAGGACAAAATGGCAACAGGATTTTACATACCACCTGAGTGGGACTGAAGTGTAGGAGAAGAGAGGAAGACAGGGCAGGTTAGTCCCTGCTCTCTCCAGCCTAAAGCCCCTGTTTCAGCTCTCTGCTAGCCCCCCACTTGTGCCTGTGGAGAGGGCAGGAATCCACCTCCTGCACAGGAGGAGAGGGGCACAGCCTGGCTGTGCAGCCAGAGAAATGCCCCAAAGTGCAGCTTTTCTACTGCATCTCACCCCTGCTTCTTATCTAAAGATAATTTGAGTGTTGCATAGTTCCCTTTCTTCTGCAGTCCTGGTTATTGTACATGCACGGTCTGCTTTTCCATATCTTTTTTTTTTCTGTCAGTGTCCCATCCACATGTTATGATGCCATGCAGCCTCCCCTCTTCTTTCAGATGAGGAATGCTGGATAGCCCACCTCTCTCTACACCAGAGGTTCTGTAATAACTTTCTCATAAACTTTTTTCCAGTGTCTTGGCACTCATCCTGCCTAACTCTGTCAGTCTGTTGCTCTTCCATTTCATCCACTTTACTGCTTCTGTGCACTCATCTTCATTTCCCCAGGTCTTGTACTGCTTCTGTGCACTCATCTTCATTTCCCCAGGTCTTGTACTGCTCCTTCATGTGATTTCTCCATCCTCCAATGCCTACACCAAAGCCACTGAGCTGTGACCTAATTTTGTTACTCACTTATTACTTCTATTACTATCCAGCTATGTCACAATCATGGAAGAGCTGAGGTTGGAAGGGACATCTGAAAATCATATGGTCCAGCCCTTCTACTGAAGCAGGGACACCTGGAGGCATCTGGGTTGTTGTGAAAATTCCCTAAATGGAGTCATGTTACAACATTCAGCAATGCTGCTTGCTTGGAAACTTTGGGCTGTGAGGACTTGAAAAAACAAACACACCAAGAAAAGCTCCCAGATCCTGAAGTAACATTGTGACACATGAGCAGGCCTCAGTATTTAGCATTTCCAGGTAAAACTGAGAAACATAACAGGAACCCAATTTCCAGGAAGAGCTGTAGCTTTTGCAAAATATTAAGATGAGAGGCTGAAGTAGTCTTCCTCATTTATGTGGTTTGTGAGAAATCTCAGCCTACATGCTGAGACACATGACACTTCCTGATACTGCTCTTACCCTAACTTCCCCCAGAGTGAGGTTGAATAGTCACACTGTCCACTTTTGCAGGTGTCCACACGAGCTGCAGACTGACTGTGCTGCAAAAGCAGGGACCTGGGATGCACCTCCAGATCCCCCTCTGCAGGGAGGCATTAGCGTACTCTGGTGAGCTGCTTGGTGAGCACCTTGAGTCCAGAGAGTTTTTTACTGTGGATGTGGTGCTGTGTAAGAGTGAATAAAGGCCTCTGGGCTTCAGCCAAAGCATTCCCATGATGTTTCACTGATGCATGTGCATGGCCTGGTTTTGGTCAGTAAGTCCAGGACTCCAGAGTCACTGACCTCTCTTCTTTTTAACTTAACTCTGTGTTGCTATAGCCTGGTTTTTATACGTCTATACAATCTGCATTTATTTCATGCTATGTGTTTTACCTTTCTAGGTAATATAGTTGACTGCAAAAAGAGCACCTCTGCCAATGATGTCTTCTTGTGTAACAAACAGAGCAAACACGACCAACAAAAATAACAAAAAGCAACACAAAATATTCATATATTTATGCATTTATATATACACAATGAAAACAGATGGTTGTTGCTCTGCTAGAGGTGGGGGTGGCAGTATTGTTTAGTGCATAAGAAACTGTAAGTGTGGGGGCTGCTTTTCATTTTCCTAATCCTTCCTTGACATCCACAGTCTGTTGCCTGCCAACTAATCTCCCTCATGCATAAAATATTACCCAGCAGTTCTAGCATTAATCAAGCAGTTGATTGTCTTTATCTAGGCATTATTTTAATCTGAAAACAGTTTACATTAGAAACGTATTCTTAGCAGAATCACTAAAAAGTTTTTCAAGTAGGCATCAGGACATTGGCATGGTGATTTCCTTGCATGGTAATAATGTCAGAAGTTTGGTTTGTGAAGAAAGCATTCTCCATTTCTGAGATTTAATTCTCTGAGTGTTTAATAAAGAAAGGAATGTAACAGAGGGACAAAAATAATTTCAGATACTAAATGTTTTTAGCAACATTTTGTATGACTCCATTCTCTTTCTACTCCCCCTCTAACTATCAGGGTTTTCTTTTTCTCTTGGCTTACAAAGATGGGAGGTTGACTGTGCCAGCAGTAGAATGTCTCCTTTTATAAAAAAAAATTTACAACACAGGTAATGACGTATTTTCAAGCCACCCTGTCCTATCAAGTCAGGCTATTCATTTTAGTGGTGTCTGTCCAAAAAAGGCCAGGTAGAAGAAACTTGAACACATTTTTTTTAGAAAAGTTGCCATGTGGAAAAAGTGGCATCAGTGTCACTTATGTCAGTTAGAGCTGGAATAAGGAATTTTTAGCTTTCTTGTTTTGATTCTGCAGTTAATTTTTTCAGTTCCCCTAAATAAGAATTTCAGTGGACCTCGCAAGCTACCAGAGAAGTTCTAGTAGCTTAGTTAACTTATGGCTTAAGTTAACTCATGGGCTTAAACACATCTGCAGCTAAGCAGTGAAGGTTAGCTACATAAACACAGGTTGAGGGTTTGGATTTACCTGAACAATTATTATCCAAGGATTATTCAGCAATCTCTGGATTATTAGAGAAATCGTTCAATCCCCTATTACCCAAGACTTGGTCTAACAGATCAAGGGTTGAACAGATGTTTGATTGAATGGGATAATAATTTAAGTAGCCCTGACCTCTCTTTGAGCTAGAAAAGCTGCAGCTGAACTCGAGAAAAAGTTTTGTTTCTCAGCACTTTCACGAGGGGCTTGTTTTTGCAGCAGTACTGCATCATTCTGTGGTTTCACAATGTGCCGACCTCAAATACTGAATGCAGTTCTTATTTCCCCGTCTCAGAAAAAGAATGAGTACAAAAGATTCTATAGAGAGACAAGCATGATCAAAGCTGCTTCATAACTATCACAGAAAAGAACAAGTTGTATCAAAATTCTTCAGACTATGGAACTGAAAGGTGATATATTACAGGTCTACACAATTAGAAAAGGAAGGGAAATCATCGCTCCCTATTTACTTACCTGTAGTGATATAACAAGGGACCATCAAATAAAAGAGATGTGCCACTTTTAAAACAAAAAGAAAGACACATGTTATGAAAGCTCTTGCCATAGATATAGCAGATGTTAAGAGATTATGTGAGTTTACTCAGCCACTGTGGGGATGGGGATGAGGGGTGGGGAAAAAACAAACGAAACCCCACAGATTATAAATTATTTGAGCGCTATTAAATATAGGCACATTTTTATCACAAGCTCATCCCAATTCTTCACCACAGGTCTAAAAGATGCTTAGCTCCAGTCCATTACAAATATTGGGAATGGAAGAACAGGACCTGGAGGTGAAGCTCTAGCACTGGTAGTGAGTTTTTCATATAATGAGACTACTGAAATTTGTCATCTCAGAATCACAGAATGCATAAGATTGGAAGGGTCCACAGTGGGTTGTCTGGTCCAACCTTCCTGCTCAAGCAGGGTCATCCTGGAACACAAGGTACAGGATCATGTCCAGATGGTACTTGAATATGTCCAGTGAGGGAGACTCCACAACCTCTCTGGGCAACCTGTTCCAGTGAACTTGCTGTGCATCAGTTTCTGCCTCTTACTTCTTGTGCTATTGCTTGGCACCACCTATAAGAGCCTGGATCCAGCCTCTTGACACTCTTCCTTCAGACACTTGTGTACATTGATGAAGTTCCCTCCCAGTCTTCTCTTCTTGAGGCTGAACAGGCCCATCCCTTGCAGCCTTTCCTCATTAGAGAGAAGCTCCAGTCCCTTAATCGTCTTTGTAGTCCTCTGCTGGATCAGCTCCAGGAACTCCTTGTCCCTCTAGTCTGAGAACCCCAGAACTGGACACAGCACTCCAGATGCAGCCTCACCAGGGCTGAGTAGTGGAGCAGGATTACCTCCCTCGATCTGCTGAGAATGTTCTTCTTAACATACCGCAGGTTCCTCTTGGCCTTTTTGGCCAAAAAGGCACACTCACTGCTGGCTCTTGGACAGCTTGTTGTCTACCAGCACACCAGCTCATCTTTCACCAGGACCCTTAGGTCCTTCTCTTGAGAGCTGCTTCCCAGTGGATCAGCCTGTGATGGTGCAGAGCGTTGTTATTCCCTGGGTCCAAGGCCCTGCATTTGCCTTTGTTGAATTTCAGATGGTTCTTCTCTGCCCATCTCTGCTCCCTGTTGATGTCCTTTGGAAGGGCTGCACTCTGGGGTATTGGCCACTGCTCCCAACTTTGTGTGGTTGGGTATCTTGCTGAGGAGACATCTGCCCCTTCATCCAAGTCACTGATGACTAAGTGAAACATTACTGGGCCCAGTATTGAACTTTGGAGCATACCACTAGTGACAGGCCTCCAACTAGATGCCGTGACACTGATTATGAACCCCTGGAATCTGCCATTTGGGAAGTTCTTCAGAACCTTTGAAATGTCAGTATTGCAGTGTTACAGGAAACTGCATATTCAGAGGTCCATATTTTAATAAGCATCCATTAAGGATACATCCATTAGCTGCATTAAAGACAGATGAATAGCCCCTTATCAGTGTAAAAGTGACAAAACATAAACCAAATGGGAAACACAGTGGTTTGAATGCTTCAGTTCCAGTCACCGAATCTAACTTTCTTGGTGTCTTGTTAGGGAGACAGAAATTAAAGAGAACAGTAGAGAACAATGATGAATACTCTTGCTCTCCTTAGAAGACAAGGCATGAACAGGGTCTCGCTTCTGGGTTTCAACTGCTAGTCCCTGACAAGCCAAAATGATGATTTAGGGCCACAATCCAGCCAGCGACACCAGTCAGGAGCAAAATCAAGTCTATTGCCCAGGTCTGATGTCCATGCAGGAGCTTACACTTGGAAATAGAGTTGGAGAGAAAGACTCCTACCACACAGACCTGGTATCTATTCACAAAAACACACAGCCAAACTTAAATGTACTCCTGAAGCCGTGGGCAGAAGGTGTGTGTGTGTCCCAGGTGAGGCTGCTCAGGGCAATGGAAACCAATTTGTGCAGCCAGGGCCCTGAGAGAGTCTAGGAAAACATCCAGCAGGAGTGAGCTAAGCCAACGTGTTTGGTTTGACAACCTCTGCTTTGTACAGGAAGTCAGAGGGAGCTTTCTTAGTCTCATTGACTAATCCCTTCCCATCTTATAATATTTATATGCTCAAAAGAAGCAGGCACTCTTTTCAACCTAAAAAAAGGTCAAGTTTTGTCCTGCTGAGGTCAGTAATAAAATTCCAGTTGATTTCAGCTGGGTCAAGACTTTACCTCACTGTTTCTTTTCCTGAGCTGCTGTTTTGAAGTCCAACACGGTAATAAAAATAATTAGAGGAAATGCCACAGACTCTCTTTTTCCAAGCCTTTTCTGGAAATCACGGACATCCCTTCTATATCAGTGCATTTTATACTCCCTACTTTGACCCTTGTGTCAGGCTAATGCCTTTCAGATTAAGAGTCAGATAAACCTGCTCCAGAGTGCATCAATATCATTCCCTTTTAGTCAGAGGTCTGGGTCAGTGATGTGTGCATGAAATATGCCTTTCCTCCTGACCTGCTGATGGAAAAGTGTTGTGCTACTGTAGGGCTTGCTGCTCTGAGTTAAAGACAGCCTAACAGATGAATCAGAAGTGAAGTCCTTCCCAGGGTAATTCTTTATGCCCAAATTGTCTGACCATTTTCACAGTAAATTTTTACTGCCAGTACTTCTACCCCATGTGTTTCTGGAAATGGATAAATACTGTTAGTGTCTTCTTGTCATAGACCCAGGGATTTCTGTTTGTTTATTTTGCTTGAGAAGAATAAACAAGCCAGGTCAGTGTGACTAGTAATGTGCCAAGAGTTTAAACACATGAATTGCTTTAGTTTATGCTTCCAGTGTTTTTCTTCTCTGAGGATCCTCATTGTTTGGTGTTTGGCAAATAATTTTTCCTAAGATTATATTCTTCTCTGCTTTCAATGAGTTTACTAAGGCAGCCAGAATTATGTGGACATCCATCTTTTAGCTAAGAACTATGAAACTGACACAATGCATGGGATTTAGGTGTCTACCTAAATTTAGCAGTGAATGCATATGTACACTAGCTGTCTAGTCCACAAATGTAGAACTCTGTAGGGAGCTCCTCAACTCACTGTCCAGTGCAGATGGGATTCCCTTGCCTAATCATGTGTGTCTGCTGTCATTTTTGATGCTCTGGGATATTTCACCTGACTACCACTTGCTGCTCTTCAAGGGCAAAGATCTTCTATAGATCTTGGGCCCAGCCTCCCTTGGTTCTGTCTCAAGTATCCTAGAGCATCTCAAACAGCTCTTAACATCTCTCTTTAGGAGAGTGAATGCCTCTTTTGTTTATTTATCTTAGGATAAGGTGAAATTCTCCTCTAGTTTCACTGACTGTATTGATTAGGTCTCTATTGATTACTCTGAAAGTTTAAGATGACCTTGGCTCATGGTAGGCAGTTAAATTCGGTGACTTTCTGTCTGAAACCTATTCCTTGTACCCCTAAATAAGAGCTCCCCAGCCTTCAGGATTACAATCAGTACTTCTCAACATGCCGCGGTTTAAGAAATTACAATTTATTTGAGTCAGGTAGCCCCTCTAATCACAGCATGCAGTGGTGCTGGTGCTCTCACATGGGACCTTAAAAGGGATTTAAGATGTGGAAGAATTTTTACCAACAAAACACAACAGAGATCAATTTATTATTTTGTGAGTTTTCCTTTAAAACAAACTTGTTGATTCAGAAGGTTTTGTTCACGTGTTTGTCAACTTGCTCAATACTAGCCTTTGGAAGGCCTGCTATGCCACTGCCAGAAGTTTGTATTTTTTTCTAATTGGGATCATCTGCTAATTCAATCATTACGTTTGCTTATAAAAGGCAAAAATGTCATTGAGCCTTAGTTTTGCTGAAAAACCTTATGATATGACCTTATGGCACATAATATTCAAAATGTATACAGTATTTTACTGTGTCTTCATAGTAGCAGCCTCATGTTAATAAATATTACCACTCCTTTGAAGGTATAACTGTCAGTGTGTTGCTCTGAATAGTTTATTTGTACTAATTTGAGAAGTGCTGAGGAATTAATAATAGTTGCACAATCTCTGTAGGTATCAGATGGCGTTCAGCTCTGAACTCCATCTAATTCCTCCATTAATTGAGGAATTAATGGTTTGGGGTAGAACAAATGCAAAATTCCTCTCTTGCTTTCCACTGAGAAGACATGAACCATGACCATAAAAGGGACACATAATTACATTAATAATTTCTTCCACAGACTAGCTAATAGCTCAGTTAATGAATAACAAACTAGATTTATATTTATATAAATGCTATTGTTACTCTACAGATCAACAGAGCTTTGCAATCTTGCAAAGGAGACTTCAGCTTTTAGGTTTTATCTTTATTTTGTTTTTCCCTTACAAAAAATAGTTGACACACAGGCAGAAAGGCTCAGTAAACATATATATATATAGTTGTATATGTATTTGGTGTGAGAATGATATATGTTTTTTAAAAATGCATGCTACTGCACTTCATGGTTTGGAAAATGACATGTGATATCATATCAAAGATCTCACAGCAATGCATGTACCCAGGGGACAGAGTCTAAGCTACGGTGTGTAAACTTAATTTGACCATTTCCTGACTTAGCTTGGCTAATGCTAACCCATTGACTTTCTCATGATGTTAATAGAGAGCATGGGTAAACATAGACTATATTTCATTCAATTTTTGTTTTAGTAATTTTCTATTCTAGTGCATCTGTTTCTACTGGAATAATTCTGTCATAATTGATTAATGTTAAAAAAATTAAATATCTTATTTTTCTTTAAGAAAAATATTCCATTAAGAAATCTAATCTCTGCCTATCCCTTGCAGTCTTACTAAACTATTCCAATGACTGTATGAAAGGTGCTTGTTTACATGCATTTGGGGGAGACAGCAGTGGAAGCATCTGCAGATATCAGCTCCTGTGGTAGCCTTTTGGTAGTCTTTTAAAACTGAAATCAATTTGGCTTCCAGTAAAGACAAGTACTGTTCATTGCTGCTGGTGCTGTATGACACCTGGTATGTTTTTACCAATTTTGCATTCCATTCCTGCCTGTACAGCAATGTGCCAGTTGGAACTACTACCACCATTTTAATGCTGCACGAAGTATTGGAAAGGATATTGCATGCTCTCTGCTCCCATCTCCAGCTCTGGGGAGGAATTTCCAGAAGAAATGAAAATTCAGGCTTCATTTTCTACCTGTTTTTGTCTGCTCTCTCTGCTTCCTTTTTGACACAGGTCTAATTCTGCTTGAGCTTTATGCCAACTGTCTGATAAAGGATATTAGACTTTCCTATACTTTTGTTAATTTTGTAGTTGTTTTCCTATGCAATTCATAGGACCAGCTGGAGTGAGTGGGAGATGCACACCTAGCATCCAAACAAGGCCTTTATTATTTTTCTGCGAGATCTGGAATAGCCCTCTGACATCACTGGGGTTCAGACTCTTGAGCAAACCCTAGTCTTTTGGTGGCCAAGTTCTCCCTTTGGTGGTACATGTAGTTTCTTAACTTCTGAGAGAATTCACTTTCAATATCATCACAGGTAATTCTAGCCCTAATATTTTTTTATTAGAGTTTTTGACAGGAACTGTGAAGGAATAATATCAAAAGCTGCAGTTCAGATGGTAAGAGTTAGTTCTTGTGTATGGTTGAGTTGGAAGAGCAAGCACAAGGAAATGTTTTTCTTTTTGGTAGTAGCATGCATGAGTCCCTCTCTAGCCCTCAGCCTCTTCTACCTTTCAAACTGATGTTATTTCTTAACTCCACATATAAGCATGTGCTTTGCAATGGATTTAAATGCTCAGTGGCATTGCAGCCTAAAAGAACAACTTAGCTTCTTTCTACGTGCATTAAAAGAAGAAAAAATTGTTTGATTTGTTTCAAAGCAGAAATGGTTAACTGGAAAAACACAGCTCAGCACCACAGGCTCTCTATATGTGCAAGGGCTTTAATGACCCCCAACTTTTAAAAATTTGTCAGACATAAAAGCAGTACTAATCCGATTAGTAACTGTGATTGAGTAAATCTACTGTAAAAATGGACCGTGCCCTGTTTTGAACATGATACCATGCTGGTCATTTGAGAACTGCCACTGTGAAACATAAAAGTCTCTTTGATGGAATATTTATTTCATGAGTTGGAGAAAGGGGATAATACAGTATTGTTTGTTTTCAAAAATCACTTGTAAAATTTTATTAGCCAAGGAGCCAATATTCAAAACAGTGCAGAGAAGACATGCTGTGCAGTAAGAGAGATATGAAAGCTCATCAGAAGTCTAGGAAATCAAGTGGTTAAGTCCAAGAATTGCTCACTCTAATTCTTTTACTGCAGCACCCCACAGGAATAAAAAGAAGACAAGCATTTTGGAAAACAGCATTTGCAAAGTTGGAAAAGTCAGCACTCTGTTGTGTGGCCTTGGAAACTCTCATTGAGCTTTCTATCTGCCCTCCAGAATATTTCTGCATGTCACTTTGGCAGACACAGCTACTAATTTTAAAGCAGAGAAGTGTCTTCATTCCTTGGGGCTCACATGCACTGCAATTAGTCTTATTACAAAATGCCAAAAAATCTCTGGCAGCTAAAATAAAGTCCAGGGAAATGTCCACACCACTGATGAATGAGTTCCTTGAAAAGAAGTAGGGATAGGCACGAGTCACAACATTTGGATCTTGATCCAGGTCTGGAAAACCTGAGGACTGTGCTTTGGCCTGTCCCAATATACATATATATATATATATATATATATAAATATAAAAGGAGATCTTCAGCACCACTTGTATCCTGATTTCATTAACTATTTTAAGTACATGCATATGTACACACACATATTTTAAAATTGTTATCCAAACTTCAAATAGAACAATAAATCATACTGCATGTGCAACATCTCCTTCTGCATTTACCCATATTTAGAAGTATTTCCTTTCTGGTCAGAGTGCCTAAGAGCTTGTCTTGAGTCAGAAGTGCTTGACCAGCCTCTCTTGATCCAACACTAATGTTCTATTTACCTAATTAAATATTAGCTCAAGCTGTTTGTGTGTCAGAACATGCCAGCTATTGGAAGGAAAAAAACAGCTTTCCTAAGCCAGAATGTGCATTTTTCAGACATGAGATATAATTTAACAACCCAGCTGAAAATCTTGTAATTTTTTAAAAGAAAAATGAATTCAGCTTATAATAAAGGGCTTTCATTTTGTTTGCCAAAGTGAAAAAAATTATAATTTCTAGAGTATGTGGAAATCTGAATGTGTTCTGCAACAAGTCTCTTGCTTCATGTTCAGTTTGTCTGAGAAAATATTTTAGATCATATGTATAAGAAACTATCAGAACATTGCTTCTGCCTGCAAGATCTTGCCATAAACCAATTTGCTTTTGGATCCAGGCAGCTATTGAGCACCTGTGGGAGAAATCCCAGTTGAAAAGTCCTGACACTTTGGCTGGGGCAGCAGGGGAAGTCCTGAGCACTGGCAGTGTTCACAAATGAGACTTTAAACTCTGGCTGTGGGACAGCCCTCTGCAATGAGTTTTGCTGGACATGCACTGTTAAATCTGCATTTCTTTGAAGAATGTTCCTGAATTTAAAACTGGTTGAAAAAACATTTTTGGGTGGTTCACTTGTAGCAAATATAGATAAATTAATATTTCCTTTTCATAAGCTGTACTCTGTTCACTGAGGAGAAAGAGAAATAGACATTTTCTACCATTGTAACCTATGATTCAAGCTCTTTGTATTGGTACATATGTACATGTGTTTTAATATGTATAGATACATACTTATATTTTAAAGATCTTCCCATGGACCATGCCTCCTATAAAAAAAGATCTGTGAAAATTTAATAGGAGGCTAAAGAATGCTTCATCTGGGGTAAACTTTCTGAAGTGTAAAGATCAGTATTCTTTGTTCTAACCGCAACAACCTACACCTGTGACATAAATTTTTTTCTATTTTGAATCTTAATGGAATTTTTGCCAACAGTTTAACAGGTGCAACTCTAAAGACAAATCACCAGAATGGCTTAGTTGGATAGTTTTCTTCAACAGATTGTGCTGTAATAGAGGCACTGTATAGAGGCTCAGCTTATGAAGTAATCTAAAAAGCAATTTCCTAGGCTTGAAAGAATGGGTCACAAAAAGCAAGATGAGTGCCTGGAAGGGTTTGCACACTGCTTCTCAAGACCACAAACAAAGGTCCAGTACAATTACTTTATTTTGAGTATTGTATGATTTACTCTGTATAAAAAACCCAAAGGTAACAGTGACCATAGCACACACCTATTGTGATTCTAAAATGGATCTTTGGTCTTCAGATAGTTAATTAATGACATAAATTCTCTATAAAGCTCTATAAAGCAATTGCAAGTAATAATTATATACAAGGACAAGTAATAATAAATATATAATACTTTAGTGCAAGTTAACTTACAGTTCCATGAAATGTCCATGAAACATTATGTCCTAAAAAAAAATGTGGGCACGAATTAGGACTGTTAAAAAACAATATGGATTTTTTTTCACCAGCATTTTACTTCCTGACACAAACTTGATCCACTGCTTTTTGCACTTTCAGCTTATTCTATTCCAGTATATTTCAAAATCAGACTATCTGCTAGAAGAGTGTCTGTATTGAAACACAGGAATTGTATATTTTCATCCTTCTGAACTAAAAAATCCCAAATGTATGGTGTCTCACAATGCTTGTTAGGGATGATGGTTCATGTAGAACAAGCGATAAACAACTCTTTGTTTCATTTCCAGACAGTTTTATAAATAGAGCTCATTTACAATCTCATAAACTTCATTCTGTCCTGAGGCCTTTCTGCAGAGCTTCATTTACACACACACAAATTGAGCATTTAAGAGGTTTACTTAAGTTTGATAATGATCTATTAGGACTGATTATACACATACAAAAACTTGGTCTCTTGTACAAATATTCTTTCACATAAACAAAGCATCACCTCATTTCACTGCAGTCTCATTTCTGGATGGGCTATCAAGTTCATAACATTATTCCAGGGCAAAGTGACTTACTCTTGTAGCATAGTGCTCTGGAGTTTGTACTCTTTCAAAAATGCAGAGCACCAGGTGTCGAGCATTTTTGTGGAAGATCCTTCTTAGCAGAGGCCATAGTTGAAATCAGGTGATATTATGTGTATGTGTATGGTTTTATATGAGGTATGTGCATGTGTGGAGTGGGGGGAGCAGAGTGGAAAGGACAGTATTAGTAGTGGGGACTCACACTATCCTGGTCATTTAGAAAGGGCACTCAGCTTGGTACTGGTTATTATCCAAGCTTCTTTGTTATCAAGTTGTAAAATATCTCAAATAGCAATTCTTGATCCCTTGCCCACATTCTTGTCTTTCAAATTCCTTCCTAGGCTTCTGCCTTACAGAATGTTATGCATCTTCCTAACCTTCCACATGCAGCAAATGGCATTCCCTCTGGTGTGACCCTGGCTTTATGACAGTGGTTTGGACAGTGCCCCGTGCAGAGCTGTGGAGGGAGTGGTTGTGGCATTGCTATTTCCCAGCAGGATGAGTTGGGCTGGGGAGAGAAACTGGGAATGAATAGACTGAGGACAGTTCAGCTGCTGCCTCACACCAGCATCTGAGGTTGTCCAGCAGAGACAGCGAGGAGGAGGTAACAGGAACATGCCAAATAGGAGTAAGTATATCCCAGACACTCCATCTGCTGTCACGGCTTGTGCTGCCACACAGAAAAAGGCTGTAATGATGCTGGTGGCTTAAATTGGCTGGAGGGAGTCCAAGGGAGCAGGGAACTTTACTGGGGAAGTCATGAAGTGCTGCAATGAAGAAAGGAGAAGGACTTCCAGAAAGTCTTTATCACCTGAAAAATGTGACAGATATCACTTTATTACTGAAATTCTCTGTGATCAGTGTCCCAAAGCTGCTCTTCAGCAATGAAACAAAAGGAAAGTCTGGTCAGCTACCAGTGCCTCAGTGTACTTGACAATTCTAACTCAACCAGTCACATAATGAAAATATTGATCTCTCTTTAAACTGTACCTGACTTATTTAACATAGACTGACAGTGCAATACCAGCAATATATGAAGTACCAAAAATGATTAATGCCATATTCCATCCTCTCAAGTGAGAACACAAATGAGCATGTAACCATTTTCCTCATCCCTCTGTGACTGTTAGCAGAGCAGATCCCAGTGACTGGTTTTCCTCTGGTGAGTCCATGAGACCAGCTATAACTGGAATGACTGGAGAAAACACAAAACAATTTTAGATTTCACACCAAATCCAGATAACTTTTAAAGCCCTGACTAATTTATTTTTTTACCAAGATTTTTGCACAGAAGTTAATTAAGGTATGATATTGTGGTTTTCTGGTGCTGAAAGGAATCCACAAAAATATTTCCTGATTGGGTTAGTCCATGGATAGGTGATCATATGTATTTATAACCAGCACAAATAATTCTGGCTAAGAACATGCAGGCAAAAAAAAAAAAAAAAAAAAAGGCTAAAAATAATTTTTAAATCCTATCAAGGTTTACTTACCTTTTTCTTCTCAAGGACTTTATTTCCAGGCAGGCATTCCCAAAGAAGGGTGCAATGTTTAACTCTCAAAAACCCCAAAATCTGATTCTTTGTTAACTGTTTAACTGAGATCTATAATATCCTCACAGTTAACATCAAGGACCCAGTCAGTTTGTTCCCACACTTGAAATGAACACCTTCTGAAGAAAACTGTAGTTCACTGCTGCCAAAGGAGTGACATGGATACAGACAGCAACAGGGATCCACTGTGGATAAATATGTGGTTGAGGCCCAACATTGTTTTCTGATGAATATACAGAGATCATTAGATACAAATATCACTTAGTAATGTCTACACTAAGTGTCTTCTTATTTCTGAGAGAGATTATTTACAAGAGCATGTAGTAACAGGACAAATGTGGAACAGCTTCAAACTGGAAGAGGGCAGGTTTAGATTAGATGTTAGAAAAAAGTTCTTTACTGGGATGGTGGAGGCACTGGAACAAGTTGCCCAGAGAAGGTGTGGATGCCTCAGCCCTGTAAGTGTTCAAGACCACATTGGATGGGGCTCTGGGCAACTTGGTTTAGTGGAAGGTGTCCCTGCCCATGGCATGGGGTTTGGAGCTAGATGATCTCTGTGGTACCTTTTAACCCCAAATGTTTATAATTCTTATTTGCAAAATCCAAGGTAGTTGATCATCAGTTCAAGTACAGGAAAGCCTTTCTCACAGCATTTTTTTTTCCCTGGAGAATAATATCAGAAGAAATACGGGAACTTTTTTAGATTTTCTTCTTTTCTTGGGTAATAATAACTTGGGTTTTTTTGTTACCGTGTATTTCTGAAGGTACTGTCTGGCTTCTTGGAGTACTGATAAGACAAGGACAGTCTAACCGCTTGCAGCACTGAAACGAAGGGAGCACAAAATAATAAAGATGAAAACTGTAAATCGATCAACACTGAAGTTAAGGACATCTCAGTATTTTATGAAGAGCGTATAATTGACAAAAGCACATAAACCCAGGTATTGAGCTAATTTTGTGGTTACAACCTGTAAATTCAACGCTGTCGTTCAGTGGGACCCTCAACTCATAAACCAGCGCTACCTTAACTTCCCTCCTGGTGCAGCCGATGTGTTCTTACCCCTTTCCCTCGGAGGCCGGGGGCTGCTCTGGGTTTCCCCGATGTTCTTTACACCCGATGCAGCCACTGCGGGGCTGCTGGGGATGTGCAGAGCGTGTCCTTCCTCCACCGCGGAGCTGCCGCATCCCGAGGGAGCGCGGGCTGGGAGCGCTCCCCGCTCGGCCCCGCGGGCCGGCAGATGGCGCTGTCTCCCCGCGGAACCCCCGCGCCCTTCCCGGGGAACGCGGGCGGGATGGGGCGGGATAACGGGAGGAGATTCCTCGCTCCCGGCTCCGGAACAAGCTGTCCAGAGAAGATGTGCATGGCCCCATCCCCGGCAGGGTTTAAGGCCAGCTTGGATGGACTCTGGGCAACCTGGTCTGCTGGAAGGTGTCCCAGCTCATGGCAGAGAGTTTGAACGAGGTGATCCCTAAGGTTCCTTCTGACCCAAACACTGATTATTTTTTATTAATGTATTTAATACTTTAGAGGCTGATGCAGCTGCTCACCCATCAGACTGAATCTAACAATACTGATGCAACAAAGGGTTTTTCAAGTAATCTGTAGACATCTCTTACGAAAATGCTTGCTACACAGAAGTGAGAAACCAGCAGACTGTCAGATTTTTTACAAAAACCATGTCTACTGCAGCAACATTTTCATATTTCTGGAAATTGTTACTGGACACTTTAAAACAAAACAAACCAAACAAACAAACAAAAAAGACTGGCAATTTTAAATCATTCAAAATTTCAGAATTAAAATATTCAGCATTTTCTGAAAAATCAAGCTTATGTTGTTTCATACTGAGAACCCCAAATTACTGGTTGCTTCTCAAAAACTAAGCCTGTAAGTGCTGAACCTCTTACTGCCACTCTATTCACTGATAAAAATAAAGTAGCTCATATTGCCATCTGAAATATTTTGGCCTTTGGAGCAGACTCAGATATGATGTCTCATGAGATCATAGCTAAGTCAACAGGACTTATTCAAACCTTTGGTTGTTTGCTGGCCAAGCCTCAAAGGATTTGTGTTTACCTTTGACTATTAACAACCACCCAACTGGAGAGCAACATAAGAAATGATGCTCAGTACTGATGCTCAGTACAGTACTCTCTTTCAGGGAGAACATCTTCACAGCTTGAGGAGGAAGAAGAAAAGAAAGATGATTTTGGGCATGGGTTTGGTTCGACCCTTTGTACATAATGGTGCCCACTGAGATTTTTGGATCTGGACCCAAGCATCAATGAAATGCAGGAACTTTAATATCCAGGCTCTCGGTTTAGTTTGGATCACCTCTGTGCTTTGAATTGTTTGTGTGTTTACTTGAAGATCATCCAACTTGTCCGCATTTTTGAGTCTGGAAAACTGAGCTGAAAATGTGACCAACTGTGTCTTTTTGTGGTATTTGACAATTTCAGTTTTTGACAGAAACAAGGAATGAAATCTGCATGTTTCAAAACCTGGAGTGCTTCAGCTGACAGAGTTGGTTGGTAACAAGGACAAAGAGGTGAAAACGTGAACCTGCCTGAATGGTCATGGCTGTGACCTCCTTTTCTTCTTTCATAGACTCAGAATACCAGTAGTGCAAAATGTTCCTATGGAAAAATGATTTCATAAGGTACAGTGTTAAGACAGCACATCCCTACAGATGCTTCAGTAAGAAACAGATGTCCCTACTCCTCGATTCCCACATCATTTCCATTTTACACAAGAAAGTTAAATGAAACAGAAAACTGTCACATGTGCCTCTAGTTTTCTGCAGTTCTAGTAGGCATTTGAAACAAACCCCCACTGGCTTCAGAGAGGTTTGAAATATTTTTATATTTAAAATGACCTGAATTTTAATGCATAGTTTATTCCTCTTCCACCACTTTAAAAGTACAATTAACTAAAAATAATCAGAGCATCTGCTCTGGTCCATATTTGCATAATCCTTTCATAACTACACATTATTTTTACTTGAATTCTTACTCTGTGTTATTTTTCTTACAATGATAATGCTCATAATCAATGAAACATGATTTTGAAAGTACCTGGTAGTGTGATATTTGAATGTTTAATTAAAATCTAGCTGTAGTCATTGTGATTTCATGTTGCTCATGTCATTTCACTTCCTACATACTCAAAGTTTTCCTAATTTATTACAAGCCTGTTTGTGTCCATGGCTCCATTGAAATCTACTTTCTAATGATGGGAATGGTTAATCCCTTAAAATTGCACTGAAACAAATATTTGCACAACTGGAATCTGAAGTCTATGCAGGTTTTCCTTAAGTAATTTATAAAGCAAGTTAGGGATGAAAAATGAAAATTCAATGTTTGTATTTTATTAAGAAAACCATATGTATCAGGTGGACTGTAGGAACACGCTGGGGGGCAATGACATACACAGATGTTACATGACACTGTCATTTTTTGGGTACCTGTGTTCAGCAGCTGCATGCAAAGCCTTCAGGAATTAAATCTGTGTAGCAAATCTCTGCAGATAACAATCTGCACTTTCTGCTGTCAAAAGAGGAGGTATTTTAGCATCTTTCTCTTCAACTTGCAGAATAAGTACTGAAAAGCTTTCTGGGAATTTTTCCATGTTACTGATGCTACATGCCTCTCACAAAGTAGTTGAATGATGACTATAATAAGTCAAAGATAGTAGCTAGAAACATAAGAAACGGTCACAACTTATTTCTCTTCTAAAACAGCATAAATTGCTTGATGCTTCAGGATGAAGAGCTTTAAATTTGCAAAGTGGATTTCCTTGAGCTGACAGCCTTTGAAGAGCTTGACCTGTAACTTGTATGCTCCTGTTCCACTGCCAGCCCAACCCCATAACTCACCCCGAGAGAGAGTGACAGCCTCACCTATAAACTTATGTCCTCTCCTCACTAGTGAGCTCAGGATTAGTCTCTTTGAAAATGCTAACTGAGGTTTGAAGGTATCACATGGCTTCCTGGGACAGCAGTGGTGATGTTTGTGGAACCATTCGCTGTCTCAGGGCTAATCTCCAGGATAATTTAGATTAACCTTACAGATCTCTGGAAACCCCATTCTCCATGATGGACTATCCCTCCTATATCCAGTCTCAATCTTAAGGGTTTAACCCGAGCTGACATCATGATGTTATATCAAAAGCCCTAAACTGATATGTATCTAAATAACCTTCCAACCTTCCTTGATTATATTTTACCTTTTGCTTTAAAGTCTCTTCACCCCCTCATATAAACACTGTATCTGCTGTGAATAATGTTAACCAGAGAAAGCAGGACATTTTGACATCTTCTTGTGTTTACTTTGTTGCAAGACAGATCGCTGTGGCAAATAGATGTGATGTATCAAAGAACTCCCCTCCCTGAGCTTGGGAAGGTTTTGAAATCAATCAGCCCAGGGTGGGAGGGGAGCAGGGCTTTTACCTTAGCAAAAGTACCTCAGGGGCAGACTCTGGGAAGCCAAATTATTCTCTGTACTTAGTAAAAGTATTTATAGTCACCATTACAACTTTGACTGTGGAGTACATGGCTCAAAGCCATTAGAAGCATAGAGAAACATGAACTAAAAGTGCAATTCCAGTCCAAAGCTGGAGTAGAAGAAATAAATCATGCTTCATAGGAATATTTAAAATTTTAGCTTGTCAAAAATTATGCAAACAGCTTCTCTCTTTTTATTTTTTTTTTTTTAGTGGTTTGCTGCTGGGAGGAAGGATTTTATGTCTCAGGGATTTTTATATAGCAGCCAGACTAATTCCCACGAGGCACTTCCTGCTGAGATGGCTGCCACCTGCTGCACTTACCAGCCCTAATGTCCCTTCCCAGCCCAAGGCATGGCAGAAAGATCCTGCAGTGAAGAAGGTCTGAGCACTGTTTGGGCCTGGAGAGACTCTCCTCAGCTGTAGACTTATCTCTAATGGCTCACCTGACCTGACTTGACCTACATCACCTGAGCTTTCTCACTGCCCGCTGTGTGTTCACCACCAACAGACTTAGGGCAAAGAAGTCTTGACAGAGTCATTCCACTGGTTTCTGTTAGTTACGTGGAAAATCTCATAATAAATAGAATGCCTTTGGGGGGAGGAAGAGACCTAGGTCACCATTTTAGGCAGGTGCCCCCCTCCCCTTTTTCATGCTTGCGTTAGATTGGACTACACTATAAAAAAGGTGAAATCCCTTTGAAAACAAGATTGCCCATCTTCTTGGTAATGTTCAAGTTGTTCCTGCTCTTTCTGAATCATGGCAGAGAAGTTTTTACTTCTTTACAGTTTTGAACAGGTTGAAGACCACTTACAGAATAAAGAAAAATTATGAACCTGAGAAAGGCAGGTCAACCCTCACGTTTCCAGCAACTGTGCATGTTTTTACTTCCAGCCTGCTTTCTGAGTTCTAGTGTCAATGATGGAGCAATAAAAGCAGCTGCAAAATAGTGATGCAAAGAGGCCATGTGTCTTATGGTTTATGTACAAGACAGAAGCTGACAGAACATTAAAGACTATTATTGTCCGTGAGGCACCAGCCTTGGAAGAACATTTTTTTCCATTTCCATGTGGGTTATGCCCTGGGGAGTACTTATGGGATTGTTTCTCTGGTCTCTATGATTTCACAATTATGCAATCTACCTCCAGGGGTATGATCTGTTGACTCAAAAAATAAAACAAAAATCTAAATAAAAATGAGTCCAGAGGTACAATAGGAAAATGAATTTAAGGAGAAAATGTGGAAATTTCCAAGCATTTCTAGAAAGGTCACTGAACTAAGCCACGTATTTCTTCTACTTAAATATAGAGCAAAGATGAAGTAGGGAGGGATGGGACTGCAAGTCCTTCTAAAGCCATTCTAGCTGTCCAAAGCAGCTTTAAGCATAACCCTCAGCTCTTTTGGTCAGTGTCCCATCAATCCCAAGGAGCACTGATCTGTGATATGTTTGATCTAGGAATCCTCTGAGTAGTATAACTTCCCAGCAATATTATCCTTAGGTGTGCCTACTGTGCCTGCTCACTCGAGTACTGCATCTGCACTGCTGTTTGCTGTAGCTTCCTTACCTTTCTGTGCCAATGCAAAACCACGGGCAAACTGCTCTAAGGAGCAGCTACAGATTCCTTCAATAATTTGCTCTGAAGTTTTGTCTTTTTGACCTGTTGGTAGCTCTTGATCTAAAGAGCAGGAAGTCAGGGCAGCTGCTCCTCTCAGGTCTTCCACCTAGCAGATGCTTTCAGAGCAAATGGAGATCCAAATTGTCCCTCAATCTAATGGATGTGGACAACTGCTGTCTAATTGAATATCAAATCTTTGAGGGATTGGGTGATCTGCTCTTTCATTCAGACATTGGGTGACTGAATGGCTGTAAACAAAAGTCCCTGTAAAAGTTCAAGTCACTTTGGTGCATGTGTTTCAGAGACTCACAAAATATTCTGAAAGCAATGAACACAAAAGAATTACACAGTGTTATCTGTCTCACACACATCCCAGATAATGCACAAAATATGAAGTCTTTCGGTGTGAAATGGAATGGGAAATGATTGGAGGAGAGTCCTCCTTCAGTGTTTGTTTTCTTTTTCACATCAAAAGGCGAGCTTACTCCCAAGAGTTTTATGTACAACTGGCAGGAATCTGGCAAGAGCCCAGGATCTTGCAGTGTTCCATTCTGGGGTTCCCAGCACAGGAGGGACATTCACCTGCTGGAGTCCAAAGGTGGGCCACCAGAATGATTACGGGGATGGAGCACCTCTCCCATGAGTGAAGGCTGAGAGAATTTGATTTGTTCAGCCTGGAAAAGATAACTTAGCTGTGACCTAATTGTGGCTTTCTAGCACCTGAAGTGAGCCTGCAGGAAGTAAGGAGAAGGACAATTTACAAGAGCATGTAGTGACAGGACAAGCGGGAATGGACTCAGACTAAAAGAGAGTAGGTTTAGATTAGACATTAGGAAAAAATTCTTTACTGGGACAGTGGTGAGGCACTGAAAAAATCTGCCCAGAGAAGTTGTGGATGCCCCATCCCTTCAAGGCCAGGCAGGATGTGCTCTGTGCAGCCTGCTCTAGTGAAAGGTGTCACTGTTCATGGCAGGGGGTTTGGAACTAGGTAATCTTTAGGTGCCTTCCAACCCAAACCATTCAGTGATTCTATGATTTTATGATTTTGTGCAAGATGAATGGTCTGAACAGTTAGTGAGGTTGTTTACTTGTGCTCTTTTACAAAAATAGTCTTATTTCAGAAACTGCTGATGATTTTCTTTCCCTGTGTTTCAAGTTCAGCTCCCGACAACACAGGTACTAAAAATCAACTTAAAAGACAGAAAGTCTATTTAGTCTGGGTATGGTTATAAATAAAGTGATAACTTTGACAGTCAGTATAACTGACCTGGTTTCTAACTGCACTTACAAGCATCCTTCCCACCTCCTGCCCCAGGGATCCTCACTGTGGTGCAAGTGATCTCACAACCATTTCCTTCAATCTGTGATGGATTTGGCCTAAATTTCAACTACATTTCTGGTTTTTGTTCTGGAATCACTAATAGTGAGTCAAGGAATCAGTTCAAATGCCATGATTTATGTGAGAGTTAAATGCCTCTGAAAGGCAGGGCAACTGCTTCTCAAGACTGATTGCTGTTGTGATGTTTGGTGTTTTCCTTAAAAGTCCCAGGGAGAGTTTCATGAGAATCCAGTTACTTTAAATTTAAACTAAACTCCAACAAATTTATAGGTCCTCAAAAATTGTGAAGGAAACATTAATAGAGAGGCTTTTTAATGGCTTAGAAGCCAAAGAACCAAATATTTAAGCCAAGGAACTGAATGTTTAGCATTTGAACAAGGATTTAAAACCCATTGCTGGTGCTTTTAAGATAATGATTTTCGAAGAATTGCTTTAGTGATGCTGAACAAAGCCCTGGGCCCTGAGGCTGTGTATACTCTGTGCTTGCTTTGGTCTTCAGGAAACACATTTTAATGCAAAAGTTTAGAGACTCAGAAGGGTTTCATCTCTTCTGACTTTGGTGATTAGATAGATGTCTCTGTGTAACACAGATGTCCCCATTGTAGTTGTCAACCTGAACAACTGCTGAGTGACTGCAGCCTTCTGCAGGGTGGGAAAGACCTGTTGTGAAAGTGTCCTTGTGTACAAGAGGAAAAGGCTCATAACAACCACCTGCAAGCTGAAGCCCTGGTACAAGGACAGACAGCAGTTAAGGTAGGATGCTGAAGGAATAGGGTCAAAGGGACTGACAGGAAGAATGGCTTGTGTACCATGGCTACAACTTCCAAAGTGGGCACATGGCTCATGGGAGAGTCCTGGGGGCAAAGTGTGACAAGTGTATGTGTTTGAGGAGGCCGTGGTCCTGAGGGCAGCCTGTGGCAGGGCTTGCAGATGGGCTAGGGAATTCACTGCCTGCACTGACATCACTACTGCTCCAAGGAACAGTCACTTCAAAAATTGCAAAGCCTTATCCCCTATCAAGGGCAGGGAGAACCAAAGCTGGCAAGGATGGGGAAAGTATGGCGACAACAAGCTCAGTGTGGTAATGCAAAGGAGATGAGGCTCCTGAAGAGCTGTTTTGTCCCTGCTGGTATGAAAAGGAGTAGTTTGGTTTGCACTGGTTTTATAAAGCAGGCCCTGGGAGGGAAATTCCTGAGCCAAGTCACCTGTTGTGTGGTGTGTGAGTACCTCTGGCACTCGTCAGAGGGAAACCCGAGGCATGGCAGCAGATGCAGGAGTGTGGTTCTGCAACAGGACTTCTGTGTTTCTTAAGCTTAGGCTGCTTGTGCAGCTGCTCTTCATTGAATGAGAAGCAAGAAGAAACAGCTTGGATCAACTGCGGTCAAGGCCACACATTTACTGTCTGCCTTTAACAGTTTAGAGCAAATGAAACATTTGTTTTGTAAGAAACATGCTTTATATGTTGACCCAAATCACATAAAATAGATGTAGCTGTAGAGTATGAAACAGTCCAAGCTGAAGTGGTGAATCCAGTTAACTGCTATTTGCAGGTCATGTCACCCATGTGTTTTGAGTGCTCAGACAGTGTAAAAGGCTGTAACTCTCAAAACTAAAGCATCTCAGCATAATTGATTAATCTTTTGGCACAGACCTTTTTAAGTGCTTTATTCTCTGGGTGCTATTTTTCACATTTTGTCTCCTTATTAAAATCTTCAGTCATCCAATCGACTCTCAGAAACAATGACCTATGACTCATGTAACCATTGACAGACTGTTTTGGAACAAGTCACAAAAAGCTGAAATGCATTAAACTATTCAGTTAATACATAAATAGAATACAGGGTCAGTTTGCAAGCCATTTGTTAATAGACTAAAGGGCTCCCTTCCCACAAAAATAATTTAAAACATGATTTATCCAGCTTTTTCCAGAACAATTAATTCTTTCCAGAGTCTCCTCAATGTGAGTTACAGATGTAAAGGCTAGTCTGGCTATAACAGTCAAGGACAAGTTTTTTGCAGGTTTTGGATCATTTCTCATTCCTTATATGCTTGCAGAAGCCTAGCTGGCCGTGATAGACTGGCCTGTAGATAAATTTTTAAGAGTAGCCTTTCTAATAGTTCAGCAGTGGAGCTTCCTTAATTTTGAAGTATTTGGCTTGTTCTTTATATAAATGGGCCAGCTTCTAGGGCTGCGGTCAAGAAGTTGGGTGAAGGATGGGATTGACTGAAAGAGAATTGGGAATTAATTTCTCCACATTTGTTTACGCTGAGAAATCTTTTGTTGTTCTTAGCACATGCCAGATGTCACTGTAGAACAGTGGAAATGCCACCTATCTGTTAAACTACTTGGTCACCCCCATTTTCCCTGCAATGCAATTAAGAATATATATCAATATATATCTGTCAAGGAGACCAGAGGATAATTTAGTCTAGTATTCTGTTTTCAGTAGTATCTAATGGCAGATGCTTACAGAGATGTAAGAGAATGGAGCAAATAGACAGCTCAATGCCTGTTTGCAGCTCAGGGTCTTACTCACTTAGACAAACTATCTGGTTTTTGGATACCCCTCAATGGAGCTTTTTTCTGTGAGTTGTGCAGTCAGTGCTTAAATCCCTGTAACCCCTCAGCATCCGTTATGTTCCAGGGACTTACTAGGGATAGGGCTAAGCTTCTTTTATTCATTTTGAGTATAATTCCAGATATTTTTAATTGATGCCACAGAATTTTACTACCGTGTGTAACAGCAAACATTTGCATTCCATCATATCACACAAGATTTTGCAGATTGTCATTTTACTGCCTTGATTGCCTCTTTTTCAGACTAAGCATTTTAATCTCTATTGAGGGCATCTGATCTATCATTTATATCTTCCCATCTTAACTCCTAACACAGACATTATGTCTCATTACTAGTGCATGTAGCTGAATGTGCAAAAACCCCTCTACTCTGCAGGTTTGAATTATTGGGTTTATCTGATAAAGCTGGCTGCCAAACCAAAAACTTATTTGTCAGATTTGTAGATCTGACTGTGGATCCTCGAGCCTGCGGTGCTCCCAGCCTCTCCACAGCTGCAGAGTAGTGCAGCTCAGCCCACGATGGCTCCCTTTATAGCAGGCTCTTTATGGTCACACACATTGTGCTGGCAGTCTCTTCACAGGCTCCGCCACACATTTTCAGCCGAAATATGAGCAAACATAACTTTGCACCTGCCTGTCTGCAGAACACAAATTCTCTCCTGCCCTGACCCAGCAGCCCCTGGGCTGGCAGAGAGCACAGGCTCCAGGAACTCTCTGCTGGCTGCATGCTTGGGAGAAACCCCCTGTTCAGCAGCAGGCTGGGGCTCCCTCAGCTCTGCTGCCTTGGGGCTCCTCCTGGATCACTTCCACACTGGTGGGAGCCAGTGGGCTACTGGCAGACACAGCCCACGGGTGATCTGAAGTGCAGATGTGATGAGGTGCAAACTGCAGCACGTTTCAGAGGACGGACGTGCTGGATAGGTGGGACTCACACGTGGCATTATGTCACTGCAAACAGCTGGGCTTGGCTGCATGGTCATAATTTTGCATATAATTACACAAATTCTTTCTGGTCTTACGAGGCTTTTCTTTCAAAGGTCAATCATGCTGTCCAGATATGTTTTTCTAATGCTTTAGTATTTAATTTTGATACTACAGACCCATGAAGGATGTACTACTGGATTACCTATCAACATCCATCCTAAATTATCCATACCGTATAAAGCAATATATTTTGAAAGGAAATATAAGACTAAGAAAAACAATCAGCTTTTGAAAGAAATACATTACCTTTTTGTTTTAAAAGGTAAAGGAAGTTATAAAGATTCATTATTTTTCACACATGGTTGTGCTTTAAAAGGCGTCAGATGGACAGAGCCAAGTTTCATAGTGAGATGAAAATCACTGGCAACCTCTATAAATCAAGCTTTCCTTTCTCTTACTCTCCTGAGCCAGGTGCTTCAAAGGGTTACCACTAGGAGTTAAATCTTTCCAATGGGAAAAAATAGCAGTACATAAAAACATATAACTTGAAAAAAGAGAGAGTGTGTCAAGTTTTGTGCCTTTGAAAACTTGTCAAACAAAACCAGAGTTAATGCTTTTCATTCAAAATGTAAGCTGTGAGCTTCCTGGGACCACAGAGGTCACTTTGCAGATTCCTAGTCAAGCCAGAGGATGTCTGCAAAATTCCCAAAGAGAAAGTAGGAAAAACTAGAAATGGAAGGATATTTTTGAAGGAAAGTAGTAAAAATTAATTAGTTATTGAGATCATCTGATCATTGTGGGTATTAATGAGGGTACAGCCACTCTCTCCTATAACACTCCCATGTTTGGTTGATAATGAAATCGGACTGAAAGAAGGTGCTGTAATTCCTTGTCCCAGAGATATGACTTGCTTGTTTTTGGCACATGAAAAGAGCTAGTAATTTATCAATCATAAGCATTACATACATCCTGAGTCCTAATAAGTTATCTATTTAAGGTTAAATGGAAGTAGAAGCACTAAATATAGGTATTTACAGGAAGAGTGACTTTAGAAAGGCATAGGATGTTACTTCTGATAACATGTAAGTAAATTTGATTAAACATACCTGTAAACATACATATGTTAAATTAATATATATATTTTATGTCTACGTATACATATGTATCAAAATAAGTGTCTTATATTGCACCACCTCTTGCAACCTAAAATTCTGTGGGTTATCAGTTCTAAAACTCAAAGGTATCCCTTCTGTTTTTATAGGTTGGGAAGAGATATAGTCTAATGAGAGGCTATATTTAAACCTCTGTTTGAATCTGAGCGCTGTCATGAGGTAAATCTCTTTCCAATCAGTCTCTATCAGGAAAAGAAATGAGAGACATTTTCCTTGGGGGAAGGTTTTAGGAGAATCTAGAAACCATGGCTCCAGCATTGTTTAGATGATCCTCTTTTGAGCAGGAGAAAGAGGGCAGACTAAATAATGGCTTTCAGTCACATTCAGCTCTGATTTCAAACTCTGCAAGAAGAACACCAGAACTGTGTTGGAGATTCTTCCATAAAGTCTGGCTGCTCCTCCCCAAACCTGCTGTAGCAGTATGGAGAAGGCAATAGATAGGTTATGTGTGGCCATGGGAATGTTGGTCATTCTCTGCTATGGTATTACACGGGCAGAGAAGGTGAGGCACCAACACATGCTGGCCCCTTCTCACCTTCATTACTAGAATTAAATTTGTTCTGTTATTAATTCCTACGTGAAGCAGACATGTTCCTTATCATCAGTTTACATTGGTCCTGAAACAAATGAAATTAAATATCATGAACAGAACCAACTTGCGTTACACCTTTGAAATGAGGAGGCAGTGGGCACTGAGATGAAAAAAGGTCTGGAAACAGGAAATGAATCCTTTTTTGATTTTGCCAGTTTTAACAAGGAATTGGGCTGGACCATTTCTCTGTATTTTCTGATTTCTTTTGATGACAGGAAAAAAACATTGTAAATTTTATCTGCCCATCTACTTTTATTGGTGAATAGATAGAGAAGGAAATTTTGAATCTGATCTACACACCATATTCAACGTAATTGTATTGTATTGTATTGTATTGTAAATTTCTAGACATTTTATGAAAGCCCAGTCTTCTGAAAGGATTTCCTGGTAGAAAATACAAGATCTTCATGGAAGCCTTCACTGTGGTGTTTTTTTAGAAGACAGGTGCCTGGGATTAACTACCTCAGATAAATCAGTGAGTCATAGACGATCAAACTGTGGTGAAAACCAAATGCTTCAATTAACTACTTTAGTCTGGTTTCTTGGGGAAGTTAGTAAGTGTAAGAAGAAATATGCAGTGAATGTAGGAGAAGCTTGGCTAAATACATTGCAGTCATATAATAGGATGAAATAAAAGTTTGCATGTCAGACCTCAAATGGTATTATTCTCAAAAAAGTGTTTCAAAACCATTTAAGAACTAACTGACTGAAGGGTGACTGAAATGTATCTCATAGCCAGGCAAAATATTCACTCTCATAATGTAAAATAGAGATCCAAAACAATTCTTGATGAAATTAATGAAACATATAGGACATTGCCTATATTTTTGCATGAACAAGCCTTTCTTCTGAGACAACACAATTTTCACTTGAAAACCTTCTGTGAACACAAACAAGAGATTAAAAACCCCCTTGTAGAGTTATAAACCCCATTTTATCTCTTCAAAATTAAATTGAAATTCAAAATAAGCAGAATACACAGATCTTATTGAACTCTGTAAAAGCCTTCTGTCCTTAAGCTGGCACAACCTCATGGAGGTAGAAAGAGAAGCACCCACCGCAGCAGCCTGTGCCATTAGTTTCAGTGTCATGTTCTGTGGGGAGATCATAAATTAGGTGTATATAGTTGTGTTAATGCTTTCTGCAGGAAAATAGAGAGGAAGTGGCTAATTTGCTGGCTCATAGCATTACACATGAAGCTATTCTATGGGCTAAACTTGTTTTCACACTATTGTTATTACCTGTAAGGAAATCCACAGCATGGTTTGTTGGAGGTCAGTAGATACAGTGGGAACGTTTGATGCTGATTGTTTACCAGGGGCACATGAAGTGAAGAAACAGCAACTTTATCTGCAAAAGCAATTAGATAGCCATCTCACAAATGACTTGGTTGCTGAGTGGTGCTCAGTGAAACACACTGCTTTCTCTTCACACCTGTCCTGTGTGGCATCTGACAAACAGTAGTGAACTATTAGCAGTTATTGACATTTGTCAACTCTCTGGTTTTCTAGCAGGAAAACGGAAATGACAGCAATCATGCCCAATTTAGTTTCTCATGATGTCAGGACTTCATGGACTCACACACACATCAAGAAGCACCCAGAAAAGGTTTACAGATGTGCAGAAGGCAGTCAGCTATGACAGTGATGTTGCCAATGTTGCACATGGATCAACTAACAATTAAGATATCAAAAGCGATCACTGTGGCTTACTGACAGCGAGCTCAATTGTTTGCACCTGTTTCCCCTGCATTACACATGAGTCTGGAATGGATTACCCTGCCTTGTGCTAGACACATTTCACCTTTCCACAGCATGATATACTCCAGCAACATCTCTGCGAAAGATCAGGCAACTCACTTTACCATGAGGACCAGGAAAAAGAATGGGACAATTTGTTGCCTGTTTTCTCCTTGGTGAAAGATTTCAATTGCTATGGTGATTTAAAAAGAACATATTGGCTTAAACAAGAACTTATTGCTTCTTCTCTGCAGAAACCAGGTGGTGACTGCAAGCCATACAATCAGACATTACCCTGACCACTTAAATTGAGAAACAGGCCTGAACTAGACCTCCCATGAATTAGAGTTACCTCTTCTTCTTCCCAGAGTATTTGCAAAGGAACTCTGAACACTCTGTGGTCAGATATGTAGCACAGAGGACTTTCTGATCAATCATTTTTGATCAAACCAACCCAGCACCAACAGAAATAAAGACAAAGCAGTTCAGATCCCTTCCTTGAGGAGAGCCCATAAATCTCACAGCAGCACGATTTTCTTGGACTTGACTTCCAGATTACCCAAACAAGTTAAATCTAAACTGCACCAGGTATGTCTGGCCATGCTGCCATCTGCCCCCTCTTGTAATACAGGCACAATTTCCATATCAGATGGGTGCAATCTGCTAGCATCGGGCAGCTGGATGCATGCACAGATTTTTTTCAGTGATTACACTGCAGAATTGTCAGCCAGGAATTATGGCTCATTTATTTCGAAGTTCTTATCAAAAATATATTTTTTGGTAGGGGGTCTCAATTACAGTTGAAACCCGTCAGAAACCAGGAAGATATCTTCAGAGAAAACCAGTGTCAATTCAGAAATGGTTTTCTACGAAAACAGGCTAAATTTACAAAAGAACATTCAGAACAAATAGTCCAGCTGTGTGTCACGTACCAAATGTAGGAGCTGACATGCCAGTTAGTAACACAGCTTTTGCATGAAGTCAGCAATGAAAAGAAGTAAACCAAGCACAAAGAACTTCACAACGAATGGATCATAAGTGTCACATTATTTTCTTGAGAAGCATAGAAGCAAATCACTTAACTTTCTAATAATTTACATTTTCTCTGCTACATGGTGTTGCCACCTGTCACAGACTTCTATGTGTTTGTAATTAACTACTGCTTTGTTTTAGAAAGTGATTTACCTGAACAAAAAAAAAAAAAAAAAAAAAAAAAAAGAAAAAAAAGAAAAAAAAGAAAAAAAAAAAGCCACCTTCCGGTATTTCAAGATTTGCTTTATCAATACATTTTGCTTACTGTGATTAACTCACATTTCTATTCCATTTCTTTACTTGGTGGTGTTTTGTCTCAATTTGGCAGATCGCACAGGAATGGAATGGGACATTTCAATGACAGGACATTAAAATAAAAACCAAATTATTTTCACTCGTGCTCTCGTGGCTTTACAGTGCATGGATACCAGCACAGGCATTCTTTGAACACATAGGGAACACAATATCCTCTTTGAAAACAGATCAGCTCTTAGACTGAGTTTCATCTCTTGTTAGGCTGAGGCTTTTTTCAACATCCATGCTATTGATATGCGTGGTTGGCAAGCACCATCCTCCATTGCTCTGGCTGGTGTTCACACCAGTTTAACCTGATGGACCAGGCACTGCCCTTGGGCTCAGAGGAGATGGATGTTATTCCTGACTTTGCTGCAGGTTGGCTGGTATTTTATCATTATAGGTCACTGTTTTCCAATCTATAAATTCAAGGTAAAAATATTAATTCACTACATAATCTGGAAAGAATTGATGAAAATCCTGCAAAGGTTTGTAATTCTGTCAACTTTTACAGAATCTCAGGATGGCTGATGATGGAAGGGGCCTCTGGAGGTCACCTGTTCCAACCCTGTGATCAATCAGGACCACCTAGAGCCAGTTGCCCAGCACCATGTTCAGAAGGCTTTTGAGTATCTCTAAGGATGGAGACTCCACAATCTCCTTGTGGAGTCTCCTGTGCCAGTGCTTGGTCATCCTCACTCTGAAAAAGTGTTTCCTGAAGGTCAGAAGGGTTTTGGTTTGTGCCCATTGCCTCCAGTTCTGGCACTGGACTAGAAAGAGTCCTATTTGCTCCCTCCTTTCAGATATTTATATACATCATTGAGATCCCCCGAGCCTTTCTCTTCTCCAGGCTGAACAATCCCAACTCTCTGTCTCCTCATAGCAGAGATGGTCCAACCCCTTCATCATTTTTGTGGCCTTGTGTTGGACTTTCTCCACTAAGTCCATGTCTTTCTTGTACTGAGGAGTGGTACCTTAAGGAACAAAAAAACCCCAAAAACCTCATTTTACTTGTGTAAGCTCTCTCTGAACTGGAAAGTTTTAATTCTGATATCATATGTACACTTCAAGTGCAGAAGTTGCCATATACCATGTTGTGAAATCACCTACTATGTCTCAGTGAGCCAGTATTTTTAAAGATTCTCTGGCATGTGCAAAAATAATAAAACAGACCAAGTTATTTTCCCCTTAAGACAATGAATTTGAATATATTAATATAAATAATGACAATACTAATAATAACAATAATAATAATAATAATTGTCATCATCACAGTAATAAAAAAAAATTCACATTATCTTGCTGTTGCTTTTATTTCTGTTTAATCTGTAAGATGCTGGCCAGACCCAGAGTTGACTGAAAGACAGACAACAACTGGACTACAGTGGAGATGGTTGAGAAAGTCAACCATGTGTTCAGAGTTTGGGGCTTTTTGTTCCAGGCACACATGGTCAAGAGGAACCAAGGATACCACATGGAAAAGTGAATAAAAACAATGAAAGCATCAGAATAACAGTAATTAGAAAGCAGCATAGTAGTAAAGTATATCTTTTACATTTCTGTATTTTCTAATAAAATAAAATAACATTTTGTTGTGCATTTTTGGATCTATTTATTTTTTGTGTGTATTAAAACAAAACCCGTATTTTAAAGGGCAATACAAAGGATGTCATTTAAAGATTTCTCAAATACAAAAAAAAAAAAAAAAATCCTTCAACATATCACAACATCTAGCCCTTGGCCCTTAGGAATAAAATAAGCCAATAGTAAACTTCTATAGGGTTTTCCTTTCTTTTTCTTTTTCTTTTTTTTAAAGTAATTTATATGCAACTGCTGCTGATTGTTACCTAAAGCCATTATTTTACAAACATTAGTAAAGTAAGTGGGTCACACAAATGGGACAGACATTAACTGAAGTACATGGTCAGATTACATAGATAAAGTGACATGCAAGAAAGCCTCAGACTATTGGGCCATAGTTCTAGGAAATATTTTTTTTACAATGCAGAAAGATGAAGCCACTATTACTGTATAAAGAATTCCCTTTATGCCATGCCACAGGTAAAACAGAAAGGAAAATGCACCATTCCAGTTTAAGTGCATTATTTATTTGGAAGTTAAGAATTAGACTAGAATCATTGTCATTAGCTTTCATACAGTCAAAATTAATGGTTAAGTTAATGATTTTTAAGGGAGTTAGGAGAGTAAAAACTGTATTTTTACTGTGTATTTACATATATACACACATCATCATCAATAATGGGACATGGATGACTCTCCTCACAGAGAAATGAAAACATAATAGTATCACTTTAAAATGTGTCCAACAGAACATTTTCTTACAGCAACAGGGAAAAGGAATAGCTCATTTTTTAAAAAAGCTGATGTAGACAGTTTAGCAGGTCAAGATATTTGCAAGGCAGAAAGAATTAATGGGTCTTTTATATTCAGAAATTACATCATTCACTATTGTTATTATTATTAATAATTACAGAATCAAGATCTTCCACATTAACTCAATTTTTGAGGTGGAAGAAAAGGCACTACACTACACTACCAAGCTGGCATGGCTCAGTGCAGCTAACAGCTAAAGTATAATTTAATGTAATTACGTAAAACCTAGCAAAAAGGGAAAGAAAACCAAGAAACTGTTACAAATATTTTGTGAGATTTGTGCAAGGGTCCCTGGGGTAAAAAGCTTCACTTAAATCCTGAGCAAGCTCTTACCTTTCACTACATGTGGTAGGAGGAACTTCCAAAGTTTAGCTACTTGTAGTGTGTGTACACCTATCAACCTTTTGTCTGCTTTTGTCTGCCACCTAGTAATTTCATTTGATGCCTTTTAGACTGGGGTTAGGAAGAGACAATGAGCAGAATCTGTATCTGTGATCTGTGTCTGTGGCATGCCCCTCTTTGTTTTGCAGACCTTGATCACAGTCTGCCTCAGATGCCTTTTCCAGGCAGAAGAGTCCTTGCTGATTCCTGCCCGGGCACTCTCCTCTCCCTTTGAGAATCTTTGTTGTTTTTCTCTGAATCTTTTTCCATCCTACAGTATCCTGTCTGAGAAGGGGAGAGACGTGGGCAAACTGTTAATGCAGCTGTAGGATGGCAAGCAGCCCTTGCCTCCCCTCTTCCTCCTCATTGTCTGGGAGTGACACTGAGTGACATCTGTCTTTGAACAGAGCCCTGGGAACATCCCTGGTGACTTCTTTGATGTAAAAATCATATTTTAGTACTAATTTCTGCTTCTATTACTCATGCTTATGTGAATGTTAGGGCACTCATTTGCAAGGCTGCAATAGTGTTTTTGTTCCACGACTTCCCTTTACAAGAACTGTGCTGTCTCTTCTCTGGCACCTCTCATTCCATGATTTTCTGATGCTGACTGAGCACAGAAAGCTATAGGTGACACCTCCCAGGAATGTGCCCAAAAGCATCTTGTACAGACACAGAACATTTGCATCATACACAAACAAAGCTGGAGATGGCTTTTAACTCTTCACAGAAGATTATACTTGAAAGAGTGTAAAAATACGTAAAAAATTGGCTGTTGCAAAATTTACTAAAATTATAAAGACATTGACTTTAAATAAATTACACCTTAGATATGTAGCTGTTGTTACACACAAAACCTTTTGTTTATATATGCTCACTATCTAAGCAATATATGTAAAAAAATGTCACCCACTTCTGTGAAATGTCTGTGTTACAAATAGTTGAGGAAGTGCAGTTAAAACCTTGGTCCTGCAAAATCTATACTTTCCTTTTGAACCTTCAAACCCTTGGACTTTGTATTTGTTCTCATTTATTTTCTGTCAGTTTTCTAAGATGAGATCCAGCCTATGAATGAAGTTCCCTTTGCTATAGCTGGATATCTATTTCATACATGGGGAACTGAGGCAGAAAAAGAGCAAATGAATTACTGAAGGTCACACAGGCCATGCAGAGCAGCAGGCGTGGAAGAGGGTTCACGTTTTCAGGCTCAGGTTAATGCTGAGCACAGGACCATGCTGCTCTCCTAAGTTAGGGCTAATTTCATCTACAATATTGGTAACAAAGGAGACAAAGACATTTCAAAAGGGTAATTATTCCTCTCCACTCCTATTCAAACTAGCTTTGTGAGCACAATCTAGTGATTGTGAACATTCACAGGGCTTCACTGCTGCTAAGAAAAAAAAATGTTGCTTGCCTTGGGGCTGTTTGAGCAGAAAGAGAAATGTCTCACAGTGTTGGGAAACAGTCTGTCTTAGTCAAATGAATCATATACGGCCATAAGCAGTACAGATGTGTTGTAATCACTGCTTAATAATTGCTTTCAGATCAAATAATGTTCAAGAGATTACTGCATCCGTAAGACGCTCTAAATAAAAGAACAGGACATTTTGTACAGACTGATTTAGAAAAGCAAGCTGTTATTTTTAGGGATGGCAACTTTTTGTGTTCTATTACTGATCCACAGTGAGGCAGAATCTACATTTTTAGCACAAGAGGGATATAAATAATCTCGGTGCTCTCATGATTTTAAGATTATTAGCTAAACTTTCCTTCAACATGGTCCTGATTTAGATATCACCTGTAAAACTGTGTTTTGTGGATCCTCTTCTCTTCCCCCTGGAAGGTGTTTGCCATTCTGCACGTGTGTGCTATGAGCATCAGTTGAATTATTTCCCCTGAAACTGTCTCATCATAGTTCAGATGAGAACACAAATTAAGCACATTGCATACACACATTTCTGCAAGTTCCATGTTGAGTTTGGGTACTAACCAGCTACAAAAGCACCTACAAATAATCAGAGGATCAGCAGGTTTCAGCTCTGAGACCATTAAGTTTGTTTTGCTTTTCTTCCCGTCTCCCCCTGCTCTCTAAAAACAGGTGGTATTTATCTAAGCAGCCTGCACTGGGCAGCTGGCTGATGGGTCCCTCCAGCTGGGCATCTTCTCTACATTTAGCTCAACCACACCTGCTTCAGATAGCAAACAAGAAGTGTTTTTATCTCCTGTATCTGGAGGAAAAAGGGGGGGCATGTGAGATGAGGTGGGGGAGGGGGCATGAGGAAGAGGAGAGTGAAAAATCCTGGGCTAATGACATCTTCTTCAGCTGTAATATTTTGTGAAGACCATCTGGTCTTGTACCAGAGAAAAAAAGAGTGAAGTTCAAGAGCTTTCTCTTGTGCTCTGTTACACTACTCTTTTTAAGCCAGTTATTTCATTATCTCTTGCTATCATTTGATCAGATTTATCTTCCATTAAAACTTCCTTTCCCTTGAAGTAGACAGTGACATGAGAATGCATGCCTTTCCAAGCTTTTATTGTTCTGAATTAAGAAATGGTAGAATAGTCTCATGAAAGATTAATGACTTCCTGTAAGCATCTTTGTACCTGAGGACAAGCAATTACAAAAATATGTCCAAAAGAAAACAAGAAAGGATATTAGACTGTATTGGCCAGGTATTTCTTGGCAGACAGCAGGCTTAGCTTGTTACACTGCCAGGATATTTAGAGCTAAGGCAACTTCTATCTTGACCCCACAGATCACATTTTGTTTTGTACATTAGTAACAATGTTGTCTTTGCAAAGACAAACTCACGCTCTGTGGATATTTCCCTCGTGCTTCATTGTACTTAAGTTACATTTCTGTGCTAGTACCTTTCTAGAGAGGTAGTTCTACTCAATCAAAGCTAACACTTTGGACTCACTAAGGACTGAGAACAATATATATATTTCTGGAAACTATTTCATGCTTATCAATTCTTATTCAATTCTTATTTTCTTTCCTATCTTTTTTTTTTTTTCTCTCATGGAGGAATTTTTCATAAGGTTTATTTTGTCTCACTAAGAGACTTAAGGCAAAATCAGTGAAATTGCCTAAATCTTAAGTAGTCTCTAATACTCTAATACTCTGAATGCTAAACTAAGCATTCACCATTTGATGGACTGTTTGTTGCAGTCTTTGGGAGAGGTTGGAAACCAAAAATCTTCCTGGTTCTCTAATAAGTGCACTGACAGTGCAGTGTGGACTGATTGTCCTTCTGCATATATCCCACTGCTGTGTTGCAATTAAATGGAAATACTGATGGCAAAATATTGTGGGGAATCAGAGTTAAGCCTATAAAATCCAGCAGATTGGAGACTCTTCCACAGCTCTGACCTTGACATATCATCTCAGGAAGGGCAGTGCAGATGCCCGTGGGGATCACCTCTGTGACTGTCAGGTAAAACCTGTGACATGCACAACCTTTGCATCTGGCTTTGTTGGGACTACAGAGACTCCTGTGAAATCTCCACTGGTGGGTCAGCTTGTAATGACACTAGATCTTTTTCCAGAAGTTAGAGGGCAATCCTACAGCTTGCCTAAAAAGAAGGGGTTTGGCTGGAATTAGCCATGATGCACTCGATTTCCCTGTCCAGTTCCTCAACACTATGGTCATTTTTGCTTAGATGTCTAATATATGTAAAATTACTGAATTTCATTTTTTTTCCAATAAGCAAATGGGGATTTACTGATTTTGAGAGCTCGCTTGGGAACCTTCATAAGCACATTCCTTAGAGATCCAGTTTTCATTAAGTCTGAGATTCTTCATCAAATAGTGCTCGGAAGCCTCTCCTTTGGAGAAGGTGCTATTCCATGCCCAGAGATGGGTATATACAGCCTATTTTATATAGGAATATGTAAAAGTAGAGCAAAATGCTGTTCATATTGGACCAGAAGAGCACAGTCTATTTTGACATCAAAGCAGTTTTAATGGTGAGTGGAACAAATGCAAAAAGACTGTAACTCAATGGAAAGTAAAGGTGTGTTGCAATAATTTTTGTAATAGCATAACAAACCAGGATGGGCAAAAGCAGTACAAGAAAAAGTGCATGAAATATTTTTATTCAATGAGAGTTCCTTGAGTAAAAGCATAGCCTGCACTTGATGTACTCTAGAGAAACAAGGATCACTGGTAATAAAACTATCTTTAGTTTCAATGGTTTAGTTTCAGACAATTGCCCTGCAGTGGCACTGCTAAAATCTGAGAGTGAAGTTTACAAATCTTTGAAAATACAGCAAGCACGTGGGGATACATCAGCTTCTTAAATGTAAAAGAAATAATAGCTTTTCTGCTATGGTCCCAAAATTTAGGAGATTTTCTGCTGACCTGTAAAGGCTATACTGGATATGCTCAGGACACGATGAAAGAAAAAAGGAGGAAGGAAGAAAGAAAGAAAGAAAGAAAAAAAGCATAAATATTTTTGCAAGTGACAACTTACCCTATTAAACCTGCCTAAGAACTGGGTTAATTGTATGGTGCTGAAAGCGGCATACATAAACGAGGCACAAAGACTCAATGACAAATAAATTGAAATAGTGGGAAAAGCATTTATAAAGGCTAAAATATGTGAAAATTAAACCATAATTTTGACCCTAGTTATGGGCCAATTATTTTAACCACTAATGTCTCCTACACAGGATGGCCTTATAAAACCCTGCTATTGTCCCTGTCTGGATTAGTAACTTTTTTCACTGCTAGTTTCCCACAAGGAAATTATGTGAATAAGAAACTCTTTTCCTTAGAATGAGATCATGAAATCATTGCCCACAAACAGCATAGGAAGGCCAACATGCAGGAGACTGCAAAGCTAGCAGGGGAAAGCAGATGATGGTGTAGTCAAGTCAGAAGCAACCCAAGCTGTCAAATGTCCAGATGGGAGAGCAGTCGCAGGACCTTGACTATCTTAGAGAATGCAGCCTTTTGCAACAGAAGATTGACTTCAGCCTGCTGGATTTGCAGTTGTTGGTCTCTAACCTTCCCTTGGTGGTCTCTGAAATGTGCTGAGAGCTGAGGTACTGTCAGCTGGCCAGAAAGAGTGGGAGTGCTGCTAAAAGAAATTTCTCTGACTTCTTATCATGTCTTTGTAAAATATGCATGGATGGAGTTCCCACTAATCCTAATTTTTGAAGGAATAAAAAGCAAATATTTGTAAATGCTCACAGATTATCCATTTTTATATCGTTATTTTCTTATGTGTGATCTTACTGGCTTCTGTTTTATTCTCAGCTCCAGATCATTCACTAATTTTATTTAGTTTGCCAGTACCAGCACTGGTTTGTTTAACACTACATGTTCCTTATTGCAGTTATCATAATTCACCCAGCTGTCAGGTTGGGGTTTTGTTGTTTGTTTTGTTTGTTTAGGGCCATTTGTTTGTTTGTTTTGTTACTGGCAGGAAAAACTCCAAACCAGATCAGTTCTCTTCCTCCTGAGTTCAAATCCTGTCTCCCGAGGAACTATAATGATCCTGGACAGAATAATTTTCCATACAAATTTTGGTGTATCAAAAATCTTCTCTGAAAGTGAATGCAGAAGCAGACAGCAAACACCATGAACTGCTCTTTTTTATGTGAGATCATTCTCCGAATGCTGGGGCAAACCTGAGCCAATTATTTCTTATCCCTTATGATGTCAGGTGAAGGGAAGACTAATATGGACATAGATACATTAAAAGTGTGAATTTTTGAAGTTACTTTTTGCAGAGAAACAGGAAAATGTCTTCAGTTTCTGATCCCTCCATGCATTATTGCTGCTGTGGAAGCATGGCATGCTCCAGCCTGTAGCTCTGATTGACTGAAATCCTCATATTGAGCCTTGACTGACTGCATGTAGGTCTTTCAACAGTGGGATTTAACATTCTGACCTAACATTTAATGTACTAATCCTAATTTTATGCTGATACTAAGACTCTCTGCTGTATTAAATCAACCCAGGTTAATTCGAAATTACGTCTCTCCCACCCACTATCAATAGGTCCACTGTTTGGTTCACCAGAACTGACCACCCACTTTTATGAGAATCTGCAGTGAATTAGAAAATCTGTCATTGCTGGAGGAGCCGGACAGCTAGGATACAGCCTGTCATTCCTTCCATACAATACACACCCTTTGTCCCCTATCTCTTAAACTAACCTGACATAACTTAGCCTCCCTCTCAATGGCATCTTTATTCTCTCCCAAGGAATGCTTCGTTCACCAGCGTTATTAAGAAATTTCTGGACAATGTTTAGTGGCTGCGCAATCATCCAAGGTTCTATTAAAAAGCCATCTGGGTAATTAATAGCACATTTGTTCTCAGCCTCCTCCCAATTTGTCCATTAGTGGAATAAAAGCACAGGACAAAGGGTAATGTGGTTCAGTTATACTTTACAAGAATTCTTCGGGAAGTTGAAAACACATGATAGTTTTCCAAAGATGCATATGTTTATGGGCACTCTGCAAGAGCTGCAAAACTGCACAAGCCAGAGGCTCTCAACCAGGCTTCTCCTCCATTGATAGCAGATCAGTGACTGACTGTGGGCTGCCCTGGGCTGGTGCTCTCCAGCCTGGGATGGGAGGCCGTGTGAATCATCTCCTTCATCTCAATTCAACTGCAGCTGATAAAACCGATTCCAACATCCACGTCAGGGCACCACATCAAACACAGCGTGAATGACTTTTATACTCCTTTACCTGATATTTGAAGGCTTTTCTGAGGTTTCTTTGTAATGTCTCTTCTTGAAAGCAGAATTACAGCCTCAGGCTGCACTCTCTGAGGTGGTTTTATTATTTCCTTTTAATTTGCTCTTTCTTTTTCTCCTCCCTTGAAAGGATCTGAAGAAGAAACACTTTGGGATTTCAGAAGTTTGTTGATAAAATTAAGAAATACTCATGTTAAACTGGCATTTTAGTCCTTTTATTTATTTTTTTTTAATTCCTATAGAAGGAACTGTTGCTAAAGAGCTGTGCTTCAGCAGCAGAGATTTCTCTTGCATCACAGACAATGAAAACTGATGTTTGTGTCTACTCAGTTATAATCAGTGTGAGGCCAGAGCTGGTGTAAACACAGTGATGAGCTCAATAGGACTGTGATGATTTATACCATGACTGGATCTGGCCTCTTAAGAAAATGGGCCTGAAATTCATCAGCCAGAGAGATTTTTCTTACTAACTCTGTTGACAAAAAGTTGGGTTGTGGATGAAACAAGATATTTCATTTATGAGCCTTTGCTTTCTGTAGAAATTTTCATTTCTTGGGGTTGAAAAATGAAATTTCTGAAAAACAAGACTTATTTATTTGCCTGTATTGCCTCAGAGACTCATGAGGATTATACTTCTGTTGTTTTATTTGTCTTAGTGGGCTGTGCACTGCAGGGAAAAACACAGCCCTCGGAAGAATTATGACATGACATTGTCATGGTTCACCATCTCATGGAGATTGCAGCACAGAGTGTCTGTCTAGCCAGAGTGTTGTGTCCATGCTTTGCACATGTTGTCCAGTCTACAGAATAACATGAGAGTGTTTTAGTAACCACTAGCCTCCACTTTTTTTGATTTTGATTTTGATTTTCTTGAGGCAAGGATGCTGGTTTGCTTTATTGTTTTGTTTTGTTTGTTTTAGTTTTAGCCGATTTCCTGGGAGGTGCAGTTACTCAGTGTTTGAGCATTTTTGGATCACGCTTTCCTTTCTTTGTTTTACACACTAAGTGCAACCCTCCTTTGTCTTGTATATTGGGGGATAATTATGAATCAATAACAAGTACTGTGTGAAATTACCATTTTCACCATATCCGGTGAATTGTTGCAGCTAATGGGATTTCCACCCAGGTGGCAAGGATAATCATATTCATAATTCTTTTCTCCAAACAGCAAACAGAATTGTTTAATTATATGACTTTGCTTGCAAAACAGTTTTCCCTTAAAAATGGAAAAACATTCCTGTTTTATATTCAGCTGTAGTCTGGGAGGTAAAAGACTGAGTCCCATAGAGAGCTTTTTCCCACCTTTGTGGAGAGTGTTGGGATTTCAGTCTGGATTGGAGCCAAAGCAAAGAGAGAGTAGCACACAGAAGCAGCACAACACACATACAGTTGGTTTTTAATTTACTTTGCACTCCAAAGCTTCCCCTTACACTTGTGTGAAGGACCTCTTTCCACAGCAGTATAAATATTTGTTGACACTTCACAGCCTCAAGTGCCTGTAAGAACATTGTGTTTATAAAGTGAGTGCTCTGTAAATACTCAAAGGACTTAGGGTCGGTGTGTCTGACTGTGCAGCACCCATATTTAAGCTTTGTTGGCATGCTGTAGACCTACTAACTTAAGCAGTGCTCTCAGTAAAGGTCACCAAAGCTCTTCAAGTTTAACTTGAGATTCTGAGAGTAATCTCATTAAAATTAACAATGCAGTTGTAATTCTGTAGATTCCAGTGGACCTGCAGCTGCCAGTCTATTGCCACCCCAGCCAGCAGGCTTGCTCAGCTTTTCTGGCATGACATGGCTTCTCCTACACAAAATGCTCCTTAATATCCCCATTCTGTACATCACACTGATATGTTCCTCAGTGCTTCTCTGGGTGATATTTCTGTTGCACGTGCTGTAGAAAGCAGAGCACCTCACCCCACCAAGGACCCTGGGAACCTGAGCACATCTTGTGACTTCCTCGTGTGGGAGCATGTGCACACTTCTTCATACATTCTAAATTAAAAGGGTCAGGAAGACCCTGTGGAGGAAGAAAGGACAATGGTACCAGTGAATCACATTAAAAGTCTTAAATCACTTAGGTGTGGGGCACATGTAGCAGAGAAAGAGTTGAGAAAGATTTCCATCACAGTCCCCCAGGTCACAGCTTCCACAGATGCCAGACATCACATTCACAGCCTCAGAAAGCTTCTGGGCAGTCAGTCTCTCCAGAGTTGCTAATGACACTTAATTATTAGTTGCATGCACCCCAATTTATATCTACATTAGCCTGTACACGAGAAGCCTGTTGCCTTAGAATAGTACTTACTCCTGTGTCTGATACTGGTGTGAAAAAAGCCCATAATCTCCGAATCCGTAAATGGTGTTGGGGTCATATGCGGTGCTTACACAAAATGACTGAACCCATTTTGCCTAAAATTTTGCATCCTACTATTTTTGTTCACACTTTCCCTTTTGTTTTTTGGTTTTTCATTGGCTCTCATATGAAGGGTTCCTTCCAAGGGACCTACAGAAATGTTTTTTCATGGGGATCAACTGAGATGCAAAAAATAATTTTAAGTCTTGTTTTAGACTCTCTTTCAAAGTTTACTGATGTTGAAGTGTTAGTTAACTTCCCCAGCTTGGTCTACAAGCTTAGACAGAAGACTTTTGAGAGAAACTGGAATTCCTCTGGTTCACAGGCGAGACAAGCTGTGTTTCAATAAGAAGAGTGGGGCACTTCTTGTGTGTCTTGGCTGAAGTGACTTGAAGAAATTGGCTCACTTGTACCTGAGGTTTTTAACTGAACTCAGGAACTTTACATTGCATGGGTGCATTAGGTACTAGACAAAAATGACTGGTTTTGCAGATCATATAGCAGGACATTTTCATTCCATATCTCTGTTTTTCTTACACCATCCTTTTCCACAATAATAGAGAATTTTGTCTTTGCTTTTGTTTGTGAGACTATCTGGATACTGAAAGAAGACTGATCCTAAGCTACTTACAGAGGGTATTTTTGTCCCATTGACTTTCTGACAAATGAGAGCTGCCTTCTATAAAACTTAAAAGCAGTGCAAGCTGAACAGTTTCTGACCTGTACTTGACCTACTCAGCTTCATCAGCTCTTGACAGACTTTTCAACAGCAAGCTCACAAAACTCTCTACTCTCTTTTTTTACATTACTCTTGGATAAAGCCGTTAGGCTTTTTTTTTCCTTCACTATTTCAGTTTCATTGGACTTTGTGTTTCACTATTTCTACTCATTCTTTCCTCCCTAGGTTCAGCTTGTAAGAAAAGTACAGAGAATATTTATTTACTATTCATAGAAGAGTGCATTTCCAAACTCTGTGAGTGTGCTGAGAGCCACACGTGGAAGGACTGAAAAATTTAGGAAAAAAACCCTCTTGTTCACTTCATAGAAACAAATACTTTAGTTGAATATGTACAGAAATCTGCATATGGTGAGTTAAAAATGCTCCCTGGGGTAGTCAATCATGGGGTACAGAGGTAGTTGAATTGAGAAGGAAAAGGACCCACAATTTCCTCTCTTATGTTTTCCCCTATATCTCTCAAAACAAAATGTTTTGTTTCAGCCAACAAAATTTCAACTTAAGTAGTTCCATTTTTAGTATTTTGAGTCCAGTCTTCTGACATATTAAGTATATCCTGTGAGATGCTGAATATGAAAGCAGTAGAACTTAAGGACTAAGCATTTCCTGGAATGTTTTTCAGTGACTGCAGAAGAAATAGAAGTTAGGTTGAAATATTTTTTCTTCATTGTCCCATTCACTGAAAAAGAACCATGTTAGGCTGAGATTATGAAGTAATTACTTTAGTTTGCTTTCCATTCATTTTCAGTTTATGTAGTGAATAATAATTCATTTTTTCTTGATATGATGTGCTTTTGCATAGAAGAATATAAATGGGAATTTATCTATTTTCTGCTTTATACAGGCAATTAAAAATTAGGACAAATAGATCATATGAAGTCACTGAAGAAACAGTTGTACACTTGAGAACACTACTATTTGCACAATAAGTCAGCAACAAAACTCACCACGCTGTACCAGATCTCTGTAATAACTTCTTCCAATGATTAAAGGCAAAAATCTGCTCTATAGAAATCAACATGGTTTGCTCCTATTAAGGTAAACTCATTAGCAAACACAGAATAGAAGCATGATGACTACATTCAAACAAATAAATTAGGGACTGAATTAACAGTATAGATCTACACTGCCTTGTTGCACCTTTAGCAACTTCAGTGCTTGAATGTAATACAGAAAGAAATCAAGAGGTCTGTGCATCTATTGTTTCAAGGAATTTTAGCTATTTGGATGAAGTACTTTGTCTCGTAGTTCCTGCTTGTTCTTTACATACTTTTCGTACTCTCTGTGGAAGAGATGGTCTTGTCACAGGCACTGAAATGACATCAAAGTAACATTTCTAAAGATTTCCATACGAAGTAGAGAGGAAAAAGGAAAGCTGATGCCTGCCTTACTCTTTTTTGGTGCTGTCTGGGACAACAAAATGTGTCTTGAAATCTCTGTCCAGTGGAAGACTGCAAATCCATTCTAGGCACAAATAATTTTTTTTTTCCTTAAGATAAATAATAAATTTGAAAATATATTTTTCTAATCTATCTTCAGTAGTTTTCCTGTGGATACAATGCCTCTCTTACACAGGGATTCTAGAGCCACCAGTGCAATGAATATTAGGCTAAAACTCAGCCTAAGAAGAGCCATCATCCCTGGTGATGTCATCATGCAAGTCTCAGTAGGTGTAGTGTGGGATGTTCAGTTGTGTGTAGAAACAGAAAATATTATGGCTATGCCCTGTTCACCAGCCAAAGCTTTCCATTTTTTTTCCATGTTCCATAGAGATTGTTGGCAGGAAAGGAAGGAGTACAGGGAGACCTGAAATTCTGGAGTCTGAGATGATAACTGAGTTAGATTTGTAAATAGCAAACAGATGATGATGATGAAGAAATTTTTTTGTTGACTGATGATGAAAGCCAACTGAAAAGTGCAAAGATTAAATAATAATGTGTCTGGAAGCCATACATTGTAATTAATCCACTTGTCCTGTTCATTTACATTCCTTCTACTGAAAGGCCTTTGCCAGAATGTAGTAATCAAGAAAAGGACATAGTTAATTCCCCATATCCCTACAGACTGATCTCTTGATTAAAAGTTTACATTTTCAGTGTGACCTCTACTTGAGTCAGGTTGTTGAAAACACTTTACAGCATTAGTTATTTCTGTTTTACAATGCACTCTAGTTTTTAATGTCAATTGGTAAAAAAATGCAAGGATGTTATTCCCAAACCAGTTATATGAAAATTATTAAAAACATTCAGATGTTTTTCTAGATTTGAGCTTTCTTATATGGTTTTATTATTTATTTTGTGTTTCTGAGTCTGAAAAATTCAGAGTTTGGTGGATATATAAAAATGTGCTCTTCCCATTCAATAGAAGACTTCATTTTGTACCCTGAGATTCTGAGATGAGATACACAACTCCCACAGTCAATCAATTTTCCTTTAGGTAATTCTTCTTCCTTCCTTGCTATGATCCAAGTCTCCTGTTCCCATCTGATCCCTGTTTGATCTAGCACCACATTTCCTTTCAGAATCTCCCAGCCTCTCTCACTCACACCATTTACCCTTTCAGTGGGCCCCAGGTCCTTGGGATTTCCCTTGGTTATATCCTTGTGTCCCCTTCAGCAATTACCTCAGTCTAGGCAGTTATGAATCTTTTTAGAGCAAGAAATTTGGCCTGCTTTAAAAGAGAAAAAAACCCCTTTCTGATGTTGTAAATATGAGCTCATGGTTCTAGAAATGATTTTAAAAATTTTCACTTTCTCTCTTGTGTCTCTCTTGAGTTGGTATGAATGAGGAACCCCTAGCAGAACTGTGCTTTCTGATCTACCATAAAATCCTTCCTGAAAGTGATTGCCTTGAGCAATGAAACTAAAAAGGAATGTGTAATTGGAAAGATCCTTTTTTTCCAGGGGGTTCCTCATAATCTAGATATTGTCATACAGTTCCTTCAAGGTTATCTGTTTCCACAGATTTATTTGGAAGGGCAGAGGGAGAGGATGGGTGGGGGTGAATGCTGGGATATTTCAAGATGTGTGATTATATTTTCAGGTGCCAGTCTGGTGTGTAAGGTGTCCCTTAATAGTCTGTAGAAGCTTTGTATAAATCACTCAGGAAGTAAATTGGATCTTGGGGACAGGAGTGCAGAAGCTGTCCACAGCTCTGTGCATGTTCTGGTATAACAGAAGTGTCAGAGAGAAAAGCATGACTGCAGCCAGAAAAGTAAAAGTAAATTTTGCATTTCTGAGCAAGTTTACTTCTTGGAGTTAAAAGGGCTTCAGAAAACCTGTAATACCTAGAATGTGGAATTGAGTACTCTCAGTATGAAAAAGGTTATCAGTCTTGGAGTAGAAATCCCTCTTTTCTTCTGTGTCCTGGAATCATACCTGTTTGAACACCAGCATGGATTGCCATCATATATTGGACTGTTTTTACCATAATTCACTACACAACACAAATCACAGAAGTGATTTCTCTGGTTGTGCCTATCACTGTTGTTCTACCAGGAAGAATTCACTGGACTAAATGGATGCTCTTTATGTGTTTGCAACATTCTGAAGAATTATGAATCAGTCAAGCTTAACCTTAGGGGTCCAGGAAGATACAGAAACACTCTCTTATACAAAACAAAATTGTAAGCAATAAAGAAATGAGAAACATTAATAAAAATATAATAAGTAATACTATGATGAAAAACAGTCAGAACAGATTGCCAAAAGCAGCTTGAGCCAAAGGTAGTTCCAAATCTAATTTTCTTCCCTTCTGAAAAAGTAGTGTAATGAATAGGCAGGAAACAATAATAGTGACATATTTTGCCTCTAGGAAAATTTTTTTAAAATGCAAGCTCCATGTGCCATGTCCATAAAGAATGGGAAAAGAATATTTTGGCTTTCCTAGGTCAAAGTTATGTCAAGATCAGTGGATGCAGAATTGCTTGAAAACCTGCACCCAAACAGCAGTTATTTCTGATTTTCTGTTACGCATGTAAGTAGGATCCTGGAAGGACGACTTCAGCCAGTATCACTCAACACTTTCAGTATTGGCTTGGCTGATTAGAGGCTGGAGAACATGTTTACAAAATATGAAAAGAGCAGAAGTTTGTGAAGAGTTGCTTGTAGACTTGGAGAAAGGATCAGCATTTAAAATACCTTTGAATAGTTGAGAAATCAGAAATCAGTTAATTGATTTAATTGAATTCAATAGAGAGAAGTTCAAAGGGAAAAAAACCCAACCTTTTCAATGTACAGGGCAGATGGTTTTCAATGTACAGGTAGTAATAAACAAGTTAAAAAAATAAGGCAGCAATAAATGAGTGAAAAAATAAGAGCTTAAGAGAAGCATTCTGGTTTTTAGTCAAACACATTCTAGCTAGAATTCAAGAAAAAATACTTTATTTGTGTTGATTAGGCTTTATCTGGACCAACACTTCCCTATTGGCATATCTCCTTTCAAAAAAGGTGCAGATAAATTAGCCCAAAATGGCACCAGCAAAAGAGCTTCATAAAGTAAAACCCACAGGAGACATTGAGTTAATTAGTAAAGATTCATCAGGGAGACAGGAAAAGATTAACTATTCCTATGGAAGTCCTGCTGGGGATGGCCTAGATGTGAAATTGAACCTAGCTGAGAATAAAGGCTCGACAATATTTTGAGACCCCTCTGTTTCTGTGTGACACGGTTGTGGAGATGGACTCAGTGCACTCTGCAGTGGCATTTGTCATGTTTTCCTTTTCCAAGCTTTCTGAGCTGGTGATTCAGGAAGCTGGGGCAGGTCCAGGCATGCATTAGAGTTAATGGATGTTTACACAAGGAACAATGTCTTTGCACTTGAGGTATTCAAAAACAGATGAAATCAGAAAAAGGGCCTCCTTCAGTGGTTCTAAGGGAATTTGGATGCATGTCAGTGTCCTGTGAAAGCAGCCAGCTCTTCCCCAGTATGAGAAAGCCTCAGGCTAAGACTATTATTTCTCTACATACCAGTCAATTAAGTGCCGAAGGTGTTACCCTGCCCACATTGCTGCAGGTTTTGGCACACTTTTAAGACTTGAGAACATCATTCTCCATCAACAGCCTGATGCAGAGTCCAGCAGTAGGTCAAGTTGCTGCCAGACTCATCTTTATTTCTGTGGAGTTACAGAGGGATGGACTGAGATGTCCACTCACAATTTCTGCAGATGCTGGAAATGTGGCTACTGTGTAGATGTGTGGACATTGTGCTCTGGGCTACCAGGGAGGTGGACAAGTCATGAGCCACACAAAATGTGTCAGGTCAAAAGTGCCCATGACTTGAGCTGGCAGAAATTGCAGAAATCACACAATTCCAGAGTAGCACTGGCTTGCTGTTTCTCTGTGCTCATGCATATGGACTTCTTGTACAATGAACCTGATTTTTTTTTTGAGGATGAAGGAAGGTATTTGTTGTGTCCTGGAGCTGACATTTGGCTTGGAGTCCTCAGGGCAGTCTTGGAGAAACCTTTCTGAATTATGGGTTGTGTGATGAAGACCATGTAACTCCTTAATACCTCATTTGTGATGGTGGGGAACACAGGGTAAATGGCACAAAAGAAACACAGAGCTGTGACCTGATTCTTAAACTGATCTCTGTGCCTGTTGTCACAGAGTGTCTTGATGGATCGACAAAAGCAGCCTTGTCCAGTTTGGTTCTGCCAAAGGAAATGCACAATATGGCATTTGTGTAGTTGCAGGAAAACTAGGCTTTGATTTCTTATTTTAGTTAGCTTGATACCCTTTTTTAATTAAAAAAAAAAATTAGAGTGACAACCAAATAAAGGTAAGCATGTGACACTTTAACGGTGATGTCTTTTTCATTAAAGTTAGCTATTTCACTAATGATGAAAATACTCATCAGTACTTGCTGCATCATTATTGAGATCAAAGTATTAATTGAATAATTTATTGCCAGACAATGCATATACATTTTCAAATAAAACTTTTTGCCTCCCCTCTACTTTAATTTGGGGAAAGTAATGAAATGTATGGACAAAGTGTTGCAGTGGCTATTTGCCACTCAACTAATTTTTTTTTAAAACTAAAAATTGCAATGTCAGTTCATTAACTTATAGCTTGTTCTAATGTCAGCTACCAGTGTGGTCTTATGTCATTCATGAGTCACTGAAGAGTACAAGTAGGATATATCAGGCCATTTGCAGTATCCTAGAGGGTTTTCATTCCTTCAACTTTATTAATTTCCTTTTTTTTTTCACGCTGAAGTCCAGGTGTCCTTGTCCCGAGCAGCCAGAAATAGCTGTTCATTGCAGACATATCTGGCTCACACTCACCCTGCTGTCCACATGTCTCTGGCACAAATCCCCTCTCTCCCACACAGTCCCATCGTGCTCAGCAGCAAATCCAAAACTTCTAGTACAAAAAAATCCCAGAGCTTTAAAAGCTTTAAAAACTACCATACACTCTTGAAAGAGATCGAGATTCACTGAGGGTTTTGTCAATGCACCAGGCTGTTCTTACTGGAAAGGAATTTGTTTGATGAAGTTATCTGTGAAGTTCATTTCCTAGGATAATTCCTCAGAGCTGCTTCTTCATTCCCAGGGAACTGCAAACTCCCTTTCCCCTGCATAAACCTCCGTAGCTTCTGCCCATCTTTTTTGGGAAAGAAAGTCTTTCAAATTTACTCACAGGGCCTAACTTTTCCAAAGATTTTGTGTAGTGATTGCTTTTATCAACACAGTGCCATCACAGGCATATCACTAAATCTTACTTTCACTCCACATACCTGATTAAGCATTTAACCATATGCAGTAATTGTTCATATTGGTGCCCTAGGCAGAATCCTTAGTGAAGTCTTAAATAGATTCATACAGCACATTGCAATTTACTGTGATAAAAAAGAAAAAAGCAACAAAGATTTGTGAACAAAGTTATCTGTAACTTGGGGGAGACAAGAGGCCGCAGTACACAGAGGCTGGATTTACAAATCATTTCTGTATGTTCTAGGCTAATCTTGGCTTGCAGTGTCTTTCAATACTTACCTTTTACTTACAATTTTTTGAGTTTTACCATTTACTTGAAAATTTTTCAAGTTTTACATTTTATTTATAATTTCCAGATGGGTCCCTATAGTCACTCCAAGTCTTCAAAATCATGCTTCTTATGTACTCCACATCCCAACCTCTTAAAAATGGTAAGTGTGGTTTTGCATAAAACAGATGCTTCCCTTTAGAAAAGTTTGTTACAAGAGAATAGACTTCAGGATCAAGGGAATTAGGTAAACTGTGCAATTACCAGAAAATACATGCTCCAGTGCAACTGGAAATCACCATCTGGGACATTTCAGACTGTAACTGTTCTGCAGAAATCTACTTGTTGAAAGAAATAGACACTGCAAGGGCATTTAATCATCTCACTTTCTTATATAAAAGGAAATCCCTGAACTCCTTTAGAATATCAGCTTTGAGTATAATTAGCCTGGTGATGATAATGTACTTCACAGGGAGTGGTGGATTTTTTGAAAGATTTCAAGTGTCTGAGAAACACATTTATCAGCTGATGTTACTTCTTGCCACCATCACCCAGTGATTTCAGCAAATGGAACTACAGTGACAATTTCACCTTAGCTACCCTGAGAGTTATCAAAGCAAAGGCACAGGACTTTAATTGTCTTTAAGATGCATCAGAAAATTAAGTTGGAACCATGTTTTTTTATTTTGGACTATGATGCCTGCCTGCAGAGTCCTCCTGGCCACAGGCTGCATGATGTCCTGTGCTAGCACATAGAGCAAACTTTAAGAGGGTTGTTTTCAGCAGCTAGGGGACACAGCTAAAATACCTTTGTATCTTCACAATGAAAATGGCATCCTATCACTCACATTGGTCAGATGTCAGCCCAGTTCCCTCATGCACTATTTTGAAGGAAAATTAATTACCCTATTTTTTTTTTTTAGTTGAAAAACAAGTCAATCAGTCTTCATCACCGACGCTGTGCTTTGTTCAGCCAGACATATCTGTGTTTGACTTGGCTTTTCTTCTAGTCCAAAGAGAAGGACCAGTGAAATCTCTGATGCTGTGTCAGGGGTTCAGCATATTCATTTCAGCCCTTACATTTCTTTGTCGCTTGGGTAGAAAATGGTATGTCTTGAAATTCTTATGTTCCAGTGATGTCTGCTTCTCTATATTGCAGCTGGAAGAGGCTCTTTCTCATGGGCCAATTGTTCCCAGCACCTGGATTCCCACCAGAGCCTTAAGTGCTAGGATGGTGCTGTTTACTTTAATAGCCATGCAGTGTGCAGCAGAGGCTGAGCATGCACAGATGTCTGAAATGTGGCTGTAGCACTGGGGCTATACTGCAACACTGAAGCTGATACAGCACATGCCCTCACACTGAACTGAAGGCAGACATGCTCTAATGCTGCTTCAAAACTACTGTGGCTGGTTTGGTCTCCTAGTTGGTCCCACAGGCAGCTGATTATGGTGCTGTGCTAACACAGCTCTGTGGATAGCTTATTTTGCCCTCTGCATCCTGTAGACACCTACACAAGGTATGGTGACAAGACTTCTGAGGCAGATCATACTTTTTACTCACCAATTACCAATTTCCTTCCAGAAAAAGTTTCTGCTGGGGAGAGAGATGATCCTTCCACTCATGTGCCATGCTTTTAGACATCCTGTGCTGCTCCGGTAAAACACTTGACCGTGTTTGAAGTTCTCTTTTTTCTAAACCTGAACTCTGGTGGTACAAGATAACCAGTGACAAAACTACACCTAACTGGTACTTAGGTGTCAGGGGAAGACCACAGAAAAGAGTCTTGCTGACAAGAGCATTATTTTGCTCTTTCAAATTTCTGGACCCCTCCCTGACGACATGAGAATCTGTTTGAAGTGTGCAGAGGACCCCTGTGCTCTCTGACATCTGCACTCTAGCACCTACTTTGATACAAAATTTGCTCTAAGGTGTCTGCAGTCATTCATGATACAATTGCCAGCACAATTACATCCATATTATGAGCAGCTTGAATACCAGCAAAGCAATCCCAATGTACTCATTGCCTAAATCTCACTTGCCCAATATAAACTGAAGTCTAAAATTTCTACTGCATTATTGTGTAGTAAGGACAGTAGCTGGCATGCTTACTAATATCTTTTAGTGGCTGAACATAAAAGGGAATTTACATAACCACTTCAGGCAGCCTGGGTCCCCCTTTTCAGGTGTGAAACATGATTCTAAACCATATGAGCTGGTATAGCAAAGGCAGCCTGTTGCACAATGCCTGGCTTTGTTACAAGGGCAAGCTTGTCTTACTGGAACCTGAAATTTTGCAGTCTATATGACTTTAATCAAACCAACAGATGTTAATCAGCTGACTTTGCTTTGTTCACGTGGAGTGTTATGTGCTGCTTCTGTGGCAAAGGACTTACAAGAGAAAGCAAAGCACAGATGTCCTAAACTCTGAGCCTTGGTACCAGATGATGAACTACACGGGAGCAGCTTGTATGCACGCCCCTTACAAAATGTTCAGTAATTAATGGATCTTCCTTCTGCTTATTGTGCAAGCCATGCTGTTGTCTGCTCAGTCTCACAGCACCATTCCACCAAAATTCAAGTCCTAGACCAAAATTGTATTTCTAAGCAGCGACTGTTTTACTGGTGTGTATAAAACTACATTTTTTCTGTGGAAACCACTGGATTTTGAGTATTTTAAGTAATGTTACCTGGCCTTTGTTATTCATTAGGACTCTCTTCCTACAGTGTGGATTTTGAAAAACAGCTAGAACTTTAGCTACTCAACATCACTGAAATGGAAAGAAATTTTCACTAATATTTTTTGCTGGCTTTTGAAAAAAGGGAACCTGTGTGTCAGAGTAGGAGATTAGAAAATAGTCCCTCTTTTTGGCAATAAGGATAATTTTCTCTGGGAAAATAATACCTTTTTCTGCTACTTTTTTGTTTTGTTTTTTTTTTTTAATTTTGCATACCATTATTTATTGCTCTATAAGAAGTGAGAGAAGAGTGAAGTTTGACATGTTCAAAGGGTCCTGACACAGCACAGCACATGCAAAGCATTTCAGTTCAGGGTTCAGCCATTAATTATCACAAGACTAGACTAGTCCATTGCTTGATCACAAACAAGATAAATAAAAAGGAAGAATCATGGCTAAAAAGGAAACATAGATTAAAAATGCAGTTACAACATAACTGAGATAACTCGTTGACAGTACACATGAGAGAAGGGTGAATGGTTGAGGGTATCAATTGAGATAATAAGTTAGGGCATGGTTTCCATAGCTTTTTCCCTTTTCAGCTGCAGTGATCTGAAAAATTTGACATCAGCAGTTCTGCTCTCCCAGCATCCAAACTTTAATTATTTCTTATTGAGATCTGGAATTGTTTCTGGGAAGGAAACACTGTGTGGTCTCGAGGGAAATAGATTTTGTCTCGGGGTATTTCATGCTCCCTTGCACAAGGAGAGTAGATGGGAAGCAAATGGCCACAAAACAGGATACAGTGGGTGAAAATGAGTTTGCTGTGCACATGACAACTCACAGGCCCATGCTACCACAGTGCCAAGTCAATCTAAAGAGCTGTGTGAAGAAGTGAGAAATATTGGAAGAGCCTAGTAGTCACGTAACTTGAATTGACATTAGGCCATGTCTGCCTTCAGAGTATTCAGGATCTATTCTGTATCAGCTTCAGATTTTGATCCACATAAAAAGGCAGGATATGTTTATCTTCAGCAGGAATGTCCAGGGAGTTGTTTAGTGCTAATTATGTCTAATGGTGCATGTCTAACCTAAGAGCTCAGAGTTTGCAGGAATGAACTGCAGGAATTCAGGTGAGTGTGTAGTGAAAGGTGTCTTGCCAGATGGACAAATCTGAAATAGAAATTTCATGGAGGTGGCTATGAGAAGCTCCAGAGATGCTGCCTCCAGTCTGTACTGATCATCACACCATGTACTTGGCTAGGATAGAGTTAGTTTTTTTCACTGTGGTTTATATGGTGCTATGTTGTGTGCTGGAAAGAGTGTTGATTACACAGAGATGTTTTAGCTATTGGTGAGCAATTCTTATGCAGAATCAAAGCCTTTCCTGCTCCTCACACAGCCCTGCCAGTGAGTACCCTGGAGGTGGGAAAGAAGTCAGGAGGGGCCAGAGCTGGGATAGCTGACCCCACTGACCACAGGCATATCCCACACCATATGAGTTGTGCTCAGCAATAAAAGATGGGCAAAAATGAGGAAGAGGGGAAAAGTCACTTATAGTCTTCCCAAATAATCATTACAAGTGATGGAGCCCTTCTTTGTTAGAAATGACTAAATGCCTGTTTGCTGATGGGAAATAGCACCAGGGTTAACCCACATCACCCCATGGCCTTCAGCTCATTATAATCAAACTCAAATCAGACTGGTTTGGTGAATCCAGGCATACTGACCACTGAAGTCTCCTGATCAATGACCAAAACAGCTGATCAAATTTATCACTGAACTTTGTACCCCATCTTTGCTTAGGAACATTTGATCACATGTGACTAACCCTCTGTAGCTGCTGTCATCTGCCTGACTAGAAAATTCCACAAGAGCACTCAATTTCTCGCATTCTAGACTGCAGATATGCTAGATGCCCAACAGAAAGCATCCCTTCTCAGAATGTTTCACCATGTCACCTTTACAGGGATGACTGGGCTGTCCAAAGTCTTACACACTGGTAGAAAAGGCAACCACAAGAAAAAGCAGCTCACAGGCAGCCTGTGTAGACAGAGTGGCAACCCTCATTTATGTCCAGGGTTATTTTACCTTTGCCTAAACTGAAGAATTTAACTGGTAAATCTAAATTAACATCCTGTTTGCCTAACCCTTGTACTGGAGAAAGGTTTCCAGTGTCTAGTCTCCATTCACTCAATGGGCAACCAATCTTACATTTAGATGCTTAATGTTAAGTAGCTTAAATCTCCCAGTAATATCTGGTCGATTAATACTTTTTTCCCCCCTTAAGAATAGAGAAAGCAGAAATATGGGCAAATAATATTCTCAAGCACTGAAAACACTCATCTTGAGTATCATGAATTGTGATTCTGGAACAGAGCTGATTTTAATAAAAGGGGAGTCTTACATATCTGGGTCAAAGTGGGAGTTTCTGAGATTTGTACAGTCAGCTCACCTGGCATGTCAAGTTTGCTTTTCTGGGTGCAAAATCCTTTTTCGGAGCTCTGAAGCACCGCTGGTGAACAAACACACCCATCACCAGTGTCTGACACTGACATTCCACCACTGACATTCCACACCACCAGCAGAATAAAAAGATGGGATGTTGCTGGGGGGCATTCTTTTGATCCAGGCTGAAGATAAAATGTTTTGGCTATTCAGGCACAGTTTGTGACTATAGAAGCACAGTTATTTTTGCTATCCTTACTAAATTATCCAACAACCACAGGAGCAAATGAATCAAGTTCTTTTGTTTGCATATTTACAGTATAATGTACTTGACTTGTCAAACTAACTTAATGGAAAATTAACGGGGATTCCAGCCCTTGCTGTGGCTCTGCCTCTACAGTATGAACAAGTTGGTACAAACCATGGCAAACAACCACTAGTCACTTCTTATTATAGAGAGCGGTCATTTAAGTTGCAGAAATCCTACATCTTGTGGTACTGTCTGGAAAGCAGAGGCCATGATTTGTGGGACAATCCCAACAAAAACTGAAGATTGTGGGATCTACCACTGTGCATATTATTTTAGAGTTAGTTCAGGAGAAGAATGAAAAACGGAGAAGATTAAAATTTGCCAACCCAAATGCCTGGCTGTTCTTCTCTGTCACATATATCCAAAGAAAAACGTCAAAAAAGAGAGAGAATGTGAGGAAGCAGTTTGCTTGGCAGTTCTATCTTGGCTTCTGCCATGTCATATTTCGAATTTTATAATGACTTCTGTGCTAGGAGACTGCATCTGTTATTTGAATTTTAATGAATATATTTTTCCTTCCTAAGCATAAATTTTATCACCCTAATTTCCCTGCCATTTATATGCACTGATTTAATCAGTTTTAGAATAAAAATTATTATTTAAACTATAATAAACTTTTGAAATTAAATAGGATCGATAGACAGAGATTGATTTGATTCCCTGCTTTGTGGAAAAGGAGGCCTGAAGATTTTATCAGAAATACTTTTTCCTCCATTATTTTTCACATGAGCAGTTTAGACCCAGTCCTATTTTTCCTGAGAGTCTGCAAGAAACCTGGAAGTCATTCTGGCATCTTTAGACAGACCTAAACAATGGAATTAACTGAAACTATAGGGTAATTTTTTTAAAATGACACAAATGAAACTCTCAAATTTTTAATAAATAATTTGGATCAGAATAAAAAAATACTTGAAAGAAAAAAAAAACAAACCCTTTTTCCTTCAGTTCAATACTGAAAAGAATTGTCAGGATAGCAACTGAATTTCAGTGAATTAGAAATTAATTTTGATTCACAGCACCTAAATGGTTTTTTCCACTTACTTTTCATATTCACTCTTTTAACCATTCTAGTTAACACCAGTCCATGGAAAATTAATTTTCGGTTCATGCCAAATTTAGTGAAGTATATCAAGTATAACAATCTCTGGAGCAGTAGAGTTTTTTGTCCAAAATTCTCATTAGTGTTAAGATGTCTATCAACTCATTTTGGCAAGTGAAGGCATGACCAAGATAGTGCGTGCAGGTCACTGTTGCTTGAATTACCTTTCAGCCCAGCTGCACTTTTTTACCAGATCTTTTTCATGTTTGTTTTTTCTCTTCTTTGTGTGGGCTGATGCCTGGAGATTCAGCATGAAGGATCCTACAGACGTCTGACCCCGCTTTCCCACAAAGAGCGCGCGCGTTCATCTACACTACAATAACAATTTCCCTTCCACAACAAACCCTGCTGAAGGACAACTGAGCACAAAGATAAAAATGAAAGCCAAGATGCCATGCAATGACCACGAGAATGAATCACCAGGGGAATTAGACACAGATGTACTTCTCAGGATCAACCTGCATTTTGGAAATTTGCAAAGGCGAATACAATATTCACACACAGAGCACAGAAGGTGAGCTCCAGCACAGCCAGACTTTAAGAGAGTTGGAGTGATGTAATCCATAGCTGTTCCTATAGCAATCCTGAATATGCAACTAATCTTTGTAGCCAGTTGCACTCTGAATCAACAGCTGCTGATGGATTAATGGAATATTTTCTCAATGGTTATTTCAAGCCATTTATCGTCGTTCTGTGTGCACCGAAAACTAAAACACTCAGCTCACATACTAAACTGCATCATGCACAGACGTATTATCTCTTCTTCCTGTGATGAAAAAAGCACCCTACATTTTACATATTACACAAAACCACTAGCAAAAAGTAGCAAACCTTGCTGACAATTTTAATAGCCCCCCTCCAAACAGTAACATAAGTGCATGCAGGGTGAAAGTAAATTTACTATTGGATCTGTGTAGTTCCTCAGTAGTTTTCTCACTCACATACCATTCCACTTACTATTTTGAAATCTGATGTATCGTGGATTTAGAAGTACAGGTTTATTTCTCTGTATTGAGAATTGCTCTTGTTTTAGAACTACCCTGGCAGCAACCTGCTTCATGCTGGAGCAGCTTCCTCAGACGATATTAGGAAGTGTCTCAATTTTCTGCCATGAAGATGAAAAATCTCATTTCTGAGAAGATTAATCATTTCCTTTTTGAGAAATGTGAGATTCTGGGGACAAGAGAAGCTTCTGGGGAGCCTTCTTCCTTTACATCTATCTAGAGAAGGACAGAAATGTCAGTTCTAGATGCACAGTGGGTATGTGTGCTGGGAAAGACAGTGGGGGAAAGGTTTTCTCAAACCACATCTAATGTGGTTATGCCAAAGCTATGCCAAAATTAGATTGAGAAGGAAAAAAAAGCATCTGGAAAACTGCAGCAACTTAAAGCATAATATTTTAGTGCAACTCCAGGGGGACAGCAGGGGTGTAGTGATATTTATCAATAGCTACAACATAGAGTTCCAACAAAAATAGAAGGAACAAATTGCTCTCTGCCCTTGGCATAATAATTTGCCTTTTACCTTCTGCATTTTCATATATTAATTTGAAAAGCAGAGGACCAAAACAATCAACAACAGATGTTCCATACAATCAGTGTGGTGCATGAATTCAGTTAACATGCAAATTGTCATCCCTGGGCTATTCATGAGGACTGCTGGGAAAGCAGGCAGCCTGCTTTGCAAAAATAGATAGAAGGGGTATGATTAAAATGTCTGGATTCAATCACATGTTTAATCACCACCCACTATTTTAGCTCAGCTACAATGACTGGTAGCTATTATGACAAAAATTTGAAAATGTGCATGATGCACAGTGGCACCCAGGAGCCCGATAGGTGGTCTGTGCTTGATCAAAATGATCAAAGCTTTGTTCTGTGTTTTCCTCTGGTCCACCTCACCACAACAACTTTGAATGCCCAAAATATGATTTATAGGAGGGTGTTCTATACTTTTGTTCTTAGGCTGGAGTGTTATGAAGTGCGTCTCAGTTTTTTAGTGAAAGCAGCAAATTATTTTTCTCCCTCTTTAAAAGTAACAATAGATGACTGTGTTATCCATTCAGATCTGGATAATACAGGAAACCAAGACTTCTATCTTGCCTACACAGAAATCAAAGGTGAATCCTAAGAAAAATTTTGATGTGTCCCATAAAAGCCTTATTCGAACCATTCTGAAACTTGAGAGTGAGATAACAATCATTCTTGTGCCATATTGGCAATTCCTTTGTAGTTGTGGATGGGTGCAAGAAGGGTAGGGAAAGGTAGTAGGAAAAATCATAACTTAAATTTAATTTTTTAAAATTAAAAAAGTGGGTTTGTTAGGATTTTTTGGCAAAAGTATATTTTTACTCAATGAATGAAATGCAAATTAAAAAGACCAGTCTCTGAGGGATAGACTGTGGAAATTTTACTCACTCTGATAAGTGCTTGCTCATGTGAAGAGTTCTGCTGTTTTCAAAGGGATTTTTTTTTTTTTTGAGTTGGATAATATGAGTCAAAATTAACCCAAATTAGCTTGAAAAGGAAAATTGTCAAGTGGACTGAAGACTGTTTATATTACACTGTATATTACAATCACCCTAAATGGAAAAATATCAAGTAAAGGGAAAGTCTCTAGTAGGGTGATCTGAGGCACTGTATTGACAGAGAAATAAAAGCAAGGGTCATTTTAAAGGACATTTCTGGACACTACCAAACCTAGAATACTTACAGATATGGGCAAGATAAGCAGAATTTCTCTAAGTCTAGGGAAATCAGCAATTTGGCCTAAAAGGATAAAATACTATCTGACCTGGGAATATGAATGCTATGAAAGCAAAGGAGAAAGTGAACTGAAATACATAGTCAGCAGCTGAAAACTGGGTAACAGGAGTGCCAAGAAACAAAACTGAAGTGAGAGCCAGTGGCTCTACAACTGCTGCAGCCAGCAAGGTGAGCATGGAGCTCATGACACTGCTTATGGTTATGGTACATGTTTTGAAATTTCCACAAGTGGGAAGATTAACAGGGACTCAAAGTTTTGAGAAACAAATGGTATCTGAGATGACTGTGCTTCATTGGGGTTCTATGCTGGCCTTAATCAGTCACCTCTGACCTTTGCTGCAAACTTCTTTCCAAAGCAAAGGGGCAGGAGAGGTACAGTGAATTTAACTTTCAGAAGATGAAGTGGGTGGATAATTTTGGAGAATTATGCTTCTCAGCCCGAGACAAAAAACCACCATCCAATAATTCCTGTGTCCTTTCAGTGTGCCTCGAGCTATGACAACCCAGCTTCTCCCTAGAGTACCAAAACAATACCCATGTGTCTTCCATTACAGAACATAAGTGACAGAAATTTTCAAATACAGAGTAAAGAAGAGAGATGGCAAATAAATAAATAAAGAAGCATGATACTGCCTACTAGATGTGCTAGTACACAGCTGATGGGCCATAAAGGCAGCATTTACTCTGCTCTTGTAACAGCTCAGTTGGCAATGGGAGGCTCATGTCATTACTTAGAAATGAAAGACTGTAGCTGAGCCATTCAGATTAAGAAGAAAGACAGTGCTATAACAAGAAAGGTAGCATATGCCCGTGGATCAGATGCAATTTGTATATTTTAACATTGAAACATTCTGTCCTGATTAAAGCCTAATTGGTCAAAACACTGACACTGCAGACTTCTTGGCTACAATGAACACAAATATTTAAAATGCACAGCTCTTGATTAAAACAGTGACTGTGCACCATGACAAGCAGCATTATTAAACAAAAAGGAAAGGAATGAAAATATAGAATGTTCCCAAGTTACTCAAATAGGACTGCAGTGGTAATGATTCTGAGGTTGGTCACTGTAAGTTATAAAATGAATTTTTTTCTTTATTAAAACAAAGAGAAATTAAGCATTCTTTTTGGTTTTTAAATTTGATTTGGTTGGTCAGCTGACCTTGTCACTTGAGAAAACCATGTCCAAACCTATTTTTCATGGTTTTTATTTGTCAAGCAATTTTGAAAATTGCCTGTGTCCTCCAGTACAGAAGAAAAAAGCTGAGGAAAGAATTCTCAGCTAGCTGCTACCAACATGGTCTGGAGAAGAAGTTTCAATAAATGTTTTTTGCTTCCTCCAGACACTGTTCATTTACCCATTTGAGAAACCCTTCACCAGTCCTGCCTTTGGTTCAGGGCACTTTGGACAGCACTGTTGAAGATGAAGGCAAGAGGCTAGCAGAGAAATCAGCAGCTGTAACTCACAAAAACTGATCCATTTTTCAAGTCTTTCCATCCATTTCCATCAAGGAGTGTGTAAACAATCTTTCCCACCCAAGCCTAATGGCAAGACTCAGCAGTTCCTCTTGCAATCCAGAAATTATGCAATCTACATTCTAATTTGAGGACTATTCATAAGAATGAGCAGTGGTATTAATCTCAGATGACGTGTGAAATTTCCCAACCTCCTTTTTCCAGAAGAAGTGCCCATTTTGTAGGAGCAGGTCTCCTGTTCTGGCAGGTCCCTGAAGTACAGAGCTCCATGGCTGCTGTCCCAAGGCATAGAGGTCCCTGGAGTAGCTCTTAGCACCGGAATTAAGAAGTGAGTCTGCCTAGCTGCATATTTAACTTGTGAAAAATAGAAGTTGTTGCCTCAATATCTCATGGAAAACACCAAATAGTGGGGAAGCGTTGTAGCCTGCTGAGCGTTGCACCACACTGAGTCAAAGGCAGTAGATCTCCATTACTGCTGTTAATTATTTGATTTTGTTACATCTGAATGACATGCAGAACCCAAAACACATAGAATGGCAGCTGAGCTACAGGAGTAGAAAATAACTCCTCTCTCTTCTGTGTTGAGAAATTGTGCTGCCAGTTTCATGAAGTCCATTGAACAGACACATATGAGCAGTATTTTTTAGTCTGGGTAGGGGAAAAGAAGGAAGTAGATGCTCATTAATACACAAAGTTGGAAAGTAGGAAAAAACCACCTCAGAGCTCAGGCATCTGAAAGTGTATCTTAAAACACATTTAAAAGAAAAAGAATTTAAAATAAAAGAAGATGTTAACACATATTCCATTGTTACATTAAAGTGGCAGCAACCCATGAAAATGAGCGAGCAGTAAGTTTCTAATGGGAACCAATGGCTTGTAAAGCTTTTTGGGCCACTGTTTCATCTACAAAAGTGCATCCCCCAAACTGAAACCTTTGTAGACAGGAACTTTCTGTAAAAGTCATATTTGAAAACTACTGAACAGAAATGCTTTGCCATGAGAGACTACCATCTGTTTACTATATTAAATATACAGATCTTTGTGTTTTTATTAGAAGATTTTTCCTTTAACAAGGCAGACAGAGGAGCTCACACATACAGCAAACCTTTTTACTGCAAAAATGTGTACAAGCTGTAGTTTAGAAATAGCATGACATTCGGGGAAGATTACAAATTCTGTCTTTGGGTGCTGCTCACAGGCAAGAAATACAGTTTTACTTGTTTCATTCCTGTAGCAGTGGATGTGAAAATCACTTGTCAGAGAGAGCACAAGATATTTTTGTGTTAGCTCAGGTACTTCTACTCTGCTAGTAGACCTAGCAGTCTGAGAAATTTAAAAGAAACTCTGTAGCTAAAGATTATTTTTAGCATTACGTACATACATCTGTGTGAAACCTCCTAGAGGTGTTGATACCCGTGCAATGGGAAATCTTTCCTCATGGAGCTGACCAAATGATGTACCACAGCTGGACTGGAAGTGAAATTGGGACCATCTTGTTCACTCAGTCATGGACTTCAACACTTCACTAAACAAATGGCATTTTAATTGAGGTCTGATATCAGAGATTTGTGAGCTGTAACCAGATCCACTTACTAATAAACATAGGTCTTGTCCAGTTTTCCTTAAAGAGATATTATGCAAGTAGTATATTTCAATCATTGAAACTTTAAATTATCTATACAGACTGTTTCCGCTAGTAACAATACATACCATAATAATCTGAGCAGCTTTTAAAAAGATTTTTTTTTAAAGGCACTGTATTGTCTCAAATGTTTCCTATTATTGAAATATTTCTTATGGGTGTTTGCTTGCTGTGATATATATATGGAATCTGTACCAAGGAGAAAAGCTTTGAATTTTGGAAAAGAAAAGAAAGGAAGAATAAAGATGCAAGAGAGAAGAATGAAAAAAGGGGAAAGGAGAGGAGAGGAGAGGAGAGGACTTTTGGGCTAACTGATGACAGAGTATATTGAATGTGGATTTAAGGCCAAATGCTCTGTTGAAGGAAATGGACAAAATTCCATTGATGTCACTAGAGCACTAAGCACTTCAATCGGCAGAGGGAACAGAGCCATGTCTTAGACGGTTCTTTGAACAATTCACAAGTGACATGGATTATTAAAGAGAATTAAAATTCTTGAATACAGCAGCTATTTTAATTCATGTCCTCCTAACCTTTTAGAAAATGCAAAAGTTGTTGCATGAAGAACCAGGACTACCTAGTACTATATCCCTGGTTAATATTGTATGCTGTGTTCAAGGGACAATATGAGCATTCACTGTTATTTGTTTACTAGAAGATGTATATTTGCACTATAGCTTTTGAAAGATCCTCCTATCAATGGATCAATACACAATTCAGTGATTTTTAGCATGTTATGGTATATTTCAGTCATCTTACATCTTCTCCTTTCTTACTTTAGACCACCAAATCTCACCTACTGAGGTGTGTTTTACTTGAGAAGAACAATGATGTTAGAGATGAGGCATGGCACTGAGCCCAAGCTAATATGACTAATAAACACAAAAAGTATTACCAAAGCCCTCTTAAAGTGCAGTTTTCAGCTGCAGATGCTGACTTGGGGCTTGAATTTTGTTGTTGCCTATTCTGCAGTTCCCCTTGCATGCAGCAGCTGGAGCAGCCATAAGCAAACACACAGCATGGGGTCAGAGCTCATGTCAGCTGATGAAAACCATTGCTGAAAATCAATTCAGCTGACAGAATCTGCCCAGCTCTTTGCAGCAGTTGCTCCCTCACCACTTTGCAGGAGCAAAACCCCAGCTTGCATCCTGTTTCTTTAGTCTTCACTGCAGTGTCCCAGGATGCCTACATTCTTGTCAGCTCAGTTGAAGGTACATTATTCTAATTGTTTTCTTATCAGTAGAAGATGAAAAGAAAATTCACATTTATCTTTCCACGTTCACATTGGAGAACTGCTACACTTAATAAGTTGAAAAGGCTTTTGCATTCACCTATTGCCATGACATCAAACATTGTATTTTCATAAGTCTAATTTGCTGTTTGCTGTGTGTCTCAAATATATCTCACTGGTATCATGTCTGCTGCATTGCTCTTGTAGAGCATCATGTGTATGTCATCATTCTCTTTTGCTTCCTCCCTGTTTCAAGAGACTTGGGCAGGCTTCTTTCAGCACATGTAATATGTTAACAACACAGAAATGTCATTTGGAAACAGAGCTCCCCTCCAGCTATGTATCTATCACAACAAATCCAAAAACCAGCATGTAATTAGCACTCTGCCTGGTCCCACTTGCCCTCCTGGCTTGACTCTTCATATATTATATATGAACCCACCTTCTATCAGCAGTGTAAATCCTAGGAGCATATAAGGTCTTTGGGCAGCATATTTCTCAGGTAACATGAAGTCCTCTGAAGCCAGCACAAGTTTCTTCAAGATCCACTGCACAATGTCACCATTACTCAAACAAGACTAGCTTAGTGGTTGCTATTTTAGACTGGCTATTTCTGTTTTAGAAGTATTTATAAGAAAGTTATCCACTCCAAAGTGTTGGAAAATCCTGGCTGCCTTCAGAGTCAAATTGATTTTGTGGCAAAAGTTCAAAATTTATGATGCAAAATCCCAAGAGTTTTATAAACAAACAGCTGATGATTCCTTCATCTGTTTATTCCTGACTTCTTAGAGATATGATTTGAGTATATCTCTGAGAGAGTCTTCAAAACCAGAACAGTTTAAAAGACACTGTTTCAATTAAATAAAAGCTGTGTGTTTCAAATGATCATCTGATCTAGGAGCAGGTCACTATAGAAAGGGACACAGGCTGTCAAGAGGAAAAAAAATTGGTAACTGCATAGCGAATTAAAATACTAGCTGAACTGATTTTGGATAGGGAAGAAGTTGATTAATCTGATTGTCAGTTTTCACTCATTAGTAATTGATTATTTATGCATTTAGAGTATCCTTACTTTAAGTAACGGTAGTTTAAATAATGAGAACTATTCATTTAGTTGAAAACTGTGACTAAATGTTTTTTCCAGCACACAGAGCCTGTGTTTCCATTTTATTTTTTTTTAATATAAGGGAGTTTTTTCACTTTTGTCACACATTGGAACATATGTCAAAGGCTTGTATTATCTATTTTCAATTTTCTGCAAAAGAAGTACTTTCAATTACAGGTCCTCAAAATACTGCAAAGAAAAAAGACGTTTATTGAGGATGAGTTTTTTTATCTCCATTAAATAATAAGACACTGTTCAAGGGAACAATGTTATAGCATTTACTCTGGTTGCTTTTTGAATTTCTTTTGTTGGCCATGTCTTTCTTCATATCACAGAGTCATCATCATCATCAAATATTTTATATATCAAATGTTATAACCTTTCACTAGAGCTGGTTTCTCTAAGCCACATCCAACATGGCCTTGAACACTTCCAGGGATGGGATATCAACAACTTCTCTTGGTAACCTCTTTCAGTGCCTCATCACCCTCACAATGAAGAAACTCTTCCTCATATCTCATCTAGACCTACTCTCAGTTGGAAGTCACTGACCCTTGTCTTATCACTACACGCCCCTGTAAAAAGTCTCTCTCCATCTTTCTATCTTCTTGAACACTTATATTTTTCAGGGTGCAGTTAGAACTACACTACTTTTTTAATGTTTTAAAATAAATAATGACATATTTCAAAGAGGGTTTTAGATGGAAAGCACTCAGTAATTGAACTGTTACAAGCTTCCTCCTCAGCTCCCCTTAGCCTGGAGAATGAAGGTCAGTGTGCAACCTAGAGAAGTATTTTTATGGTGTGCTAAATCAGCATTTGGAAACGGAGCTCTTACTGTGTACCTGCAGCAGGGAGAGATCCTGGTACAGCCCTGCAGGTGGTTTACATCACCACTCTATGGACAGCAGCAGCTTCTGGCCACAAAGCAGGAATGTGGTATCTGCTTGACAATCCCAAGTCTGTCTCATCTGGTTGTCCATAGTGTGTCAATCAGTCTCCCTTCTGTTTGTCAGTCTAAGCATTAATTTGCACAGTTTGAATGTAGCAGAAAGGCAGTTTGCAGTAAATCTGATCTGCCAGTAGGATTAAGGCAGTGAGAAAATAAATACAGAAATACAGATCCACATGGATAATTCTTGGCAGCAGATTCTTTCAGTTCATCATGGCTTGTCAGGTACAGCCTGAGACACTGCTGGGCAAACAGCTGAGCACATGCACACACTTTTCCAGAAAAGCAATGCCTTCACTGAACAGCAAGCAGAAGACACCAGGTGCACAGCTTCCCCAGCAACCTGCCCTCTGCACCAGTGCATGTGGGGCCAGGACTGGGACAAAAGAAGTAATAGTGGCATAAGATGTTGTTTTCAGCATCTTAGGTTTTGTCTCTGCTAGGAATGTCTTGCTGATATCCATACTGGTATCACATTTGAGTGCAGACACAGTTAGACTGGGATAAATACAAGTATACAGCTACAACTCTACCTGAGGAACACATCACCAGATCAAATCCCTAATCAAATGACCAGAAAAAATTTGAAGTGCACAGGAAACCTAATCATTGAGCTACTTTTAAAATAACCTACAAAAGGCTGCATTGTCACTCGCCTTGTTCTTTTGTGTGGCAAAGATACACAAAGTAAGTCTGGGTTGAGAAAAAACAAAAATGTCTGTGTAGCTTCTTGCACCTGATAGAATCACTGAATCATTTAGGTGAGGAAAGATTTTTAACTGCAAAACCAACACCACGAAGTCAACTAAAGGATGTTATGGAATGACTGAACATCCTTCTCCAGAAGCTGTCTATAGTGCAGCCGGAGGTGATGATAGTGAAGATAAGGGTTACAATTTTTACCATACCAGCTGGATGCCAGGAAGTGGAGGATATTTCTTTACCTGATACACCTGATGTAAAACCAGATGTTAGAGATCAGGAGGTGACTAGCTCCCTGCCTAGTCCAGACATTGGGGATCAGGAGGTGAGCACCTCTCAACATGATCCTGAGTCACCTGTGGAACCTGGCCCTGAGCCATCTACAAAACCTAGCCCCAAATCAGCTGTAAAGGCTTCAGGCATAATTTATACCCCCCTGTACAGTTCTTTTTATGATTCACAGCCCTGGAATAAGCTCCCAACACTTCGGGAGACATTACAATCTATTAAAATCTAAGTTAGGGCATAAAAACAGTATATAAGTTCTCACAGGGTGGAAAGGTGAAGGTTTTTGGGATTGTTATTAGAGTAAGTTGGTAAGAGATAAAAATTAAGATGGTGGTGTGATGCAGTTAAAATTCCCTCTTTCCTTCTTCTTCCCATAATCCATGTTCTGCTGAAAAATTATTGGCTAAATTCTACTGTAATTCCGGTGTTCCGAATAGACCTGTTACACAGACATTGGTTTAAATCTATAAACAATAAATTACATTGGATTTAGTATAGAAAAGGGCTTGGGGAATGAGGAGCCATTATTCTTTTTCTACACTCTCTCTTCATAGCTTTAGCTTGCACCTGCTGCCTTGCTAGCTGTAATGCAGATAAGATAAAATAAACAACAAAGAATACAAGCATACAGCTTCTTCACTTTTTCTACCTGCAGTACTGGCACGGACAAAATTCCTCATGTCAATCCTGATAACGAGGCCAGGATTGGACACTTCCCTTCTAGTAATGCAGACATCACCCACCATTGACCTACCCAAACTCCTAATGTGTTGATTCCATGTGTGGTGACACCATCACAGACTGGAGCACAGTTGGACAACAATTTGCAAGTGTTGCATGTTGAGAGATAAATTAAAAACATCTTTTAACAATAATAACTTAAGTTCAACTGGTGAGATTTTTTCATGTATGGAAGATCTAAATTTTAACTGTTACAGGTGCTGGGATGGAGATGATAGCTCCTCACAACTCAAAAAAGTTGTATTTAAATTATTTCCTACTTCACAGTGTGGTTATTGGTTTGCATGGAGTCTCCTTTTACTAACTTGTATAGGGATAAAATAATTTTTATTCCGACCGTGCTTAGGTAAACACGTTCTGAGCACGAGAAAAATCTCTGCCCAGAGCCAAGCTTTCTAAATTTGAGAGTGTTCAGATCCAGGGATTTGACTTCCTGACTGCTTCTAGGGTGTACAGTAGTATTCATGCACAAAAACTCTTTGCTAAACTTCTTTACAGTATTTTATCCATAAAGCAAAGTTTCTGTGTTTTAGAAGCAGCATTTCCCACAGAGTTTTTCCCTCTGTGAGATGTAGAAGATTCACTGAAAAAGAAAAGAAGCATCACCAAGGTATATAACAGAGAACATTACTTTCTTTAGAGAAGGAATAGCTATACATAAGGCTCAGGAGACTTTTGAGAGTCAAAAGTTGTAGTTTCCTGCATAAAATAAGTAAAGTTTCTTGCTTTCTTACTTTATGTTCTGTCACACCCACTGTTGTCTCTCCAATGCTACTGGAAAAATCTCACTGTGGTTGCTACAGAACAGCCTCCTCTTCCTAAAATACATCCCAAATCACTTTGAAGTGCATTATGAAATCAAAAATAGATGTGCTTTACTCTATGCTGGTAGATTTTTCTATTTAAAAGGAAAAATGTTGCTGCATGTAAGCACGCTCGAAGTCAGAGACCAAAAAGCCTGGTTCATGTTGTGAGAACCCTTAAGGTAAATAGTTGTTATTTTTAAACAGACCTGGCCTTCATGGAGACTGCTGAGTTCCAAAAGAAAACTCATTAAAAACTCTGCCAAAGCTTTTCACAGACCTCTATCTGCTTCCTGAACCACCTCAGACTCTGCTAACACCCAGGGCAATATCTGCCTCTCTAGCAGATTTGTAAAAAGTATCACTGCTTGGCTTATTCATAGATGATCAGAAGACTGAGTATCAAAAATAAGAGACTGCTCCAACTACCATTAACTCTGTGTACTGATATCTAAACACCAGAAAAATGAGTTTGACTTTCATTTAGCTGAAAACCTTAGAAATCTCTGAGTTAAGCCATTTAAAAACACCGTAAGTAGGCCAGGCAGAATTCACTAGCTGCACATAAAAACCATAACAGTAAAATTGAGCAGCCCTTCCTCTTTCTTCTCTCCACAGATCCTGCTGTTTCCATTCCACAGAGCCATAGACCAACAGTAGAGCAGTGGGCCAACAAAGAGGTCTTTGGTAGTATGGATTTAGAAAAAAACATCAAAACCTATATTAATAATCCCGTTTGTTTCAGCTCATTTCCTCTGGGGTCAGAAGTTAGTAAGAGATCCAAGGAGCTGGCTTAGAGAGCCTTTAAAGGTTTAAAGGTTCCCCAAATTTCTTTAATTGGGTCAATTTCATTCTGTTTTCAGTCAGAGAGAAACCAAATGAAAGCAGAACATGGGAATGGTTGGAGACTAATGTAGAAACAATAGACTGAGGATGACAGAGGCATGGATTTCAAAACTGAGATGGTGAAAGACTTAACTGATTTTAATTGCCCCCACTGTGCCAAAAGGAAAGAAAAAAAAAACCAAACCACAAAACCAAACAAAGAACTAAGAAACTCCATAACACAACTAAAAAACCCCACCCCAAACAACAGACCCTGAAAGAAGCTCCTGGAATAAATGAGGTGTGAGAGGTAAGTTCCTGACAATATTTTAGGTTCAAATTTTCTGCTCATATAGCTAAAGCTTATTACACCACACATCTGTCTTTGGGTAATGGGGAACATAAAGTGTACACTGAATACTAACAGAGCCAAGTTAGATTATTTTCAATATTATTTGAGACTGCTGTTGCTCAAATGGAAATGTCAATGACTACCCTTCCTGCAAGTTTTATCCTTTCTTCCTTTTCTCCTTAAAATGAAAACACTTTAAAGATTTGACTTCCAAATTCTATAATATTATCATATTAAAAAAACATGTTTAGGAATTTATATTCTCTACCACTCTGAATAGCAAACCAGGTAATATTTATTACCTGATATATTTGTTATTCTGTCCATCTGCTCTTGCAAATATACACTAACCATAAAAATAATGTAAATTCTCTAAGGTGAATGGAAGATTTTGAAGCCTGCTTACTCTCATACACATTAAAAAAATATTTACTTTTAAAGTTCCAAATATAAAAATCCTCCTTTAAATACAGTCTACAGAAACACAACTGGCAAGGTGGGAATGACAAGCAGAATGAAGTGGGAAAAAGGTTACAATGAGATTAAATATTGCATAAGAAAAAGGCAGGGGAAAAGTATTTGTAAGTGCCAAAATACCTGCCAAGTAACAGGCTATCCTTCAGCTGTGTTGAATTTGAACAGTTTCCCATTGTATCACATCATCTATTTTTGGGCCACCTATAAGTTTCAAGCTGGCTTGTTAAAGTAAAGCACATAACAACAACTCAGTAAAACAGAGTAATTCCCTGGAACAATTTTCAGTTCCTTCCCTCTTCTTTCCCCCTTGTTGCTCTCCTTTAGAAAGCAGGGAAATGAAATAAATTTAGAGCCATGCTTTCCAGCAGAATGCTTAGCAATGAATATCAGGTTTTAAAGACCTGTCACCTGCATTTCTTTTTTTTTAGGTTCACCAAATTATATTTACTGCAGTGGTTGCAATAGTTGCCATTAGAAGACAAAAAAAATTGTGGTAGAGTCAGACTGCAGAGCATTAAGCCCAAAGGCTTTTAAAGGTGATCTGCATGGAGGGCTGAAGGCTGAAATATTTATTACTAACAAAACTTTGGATCTTCTGAAGTCTTGTTGTTGATGACATAAATTTCTGTTCAACATTTATGGTGGAAAAAAGTATTTTTTCTGTGGCTTGCTCCTGCTATTCCTTTCATCCTTGTTTGAGTCTTTATGTATTAACATAGCGATGGCACTGGAAGCTGAATTACTTTCACTTCCAAAGGCTGTGCACTTCAGGCAATTCACCAAAGCACTGAAAAAGATTAAATGCTGAGAATCATGCAAATGGGAAAATAAAGAAGCAAATTCCCCCGTTTGGAGCTTGTAATTAGCTCTCCTTTAACAGATGTCCACCTGATTGTTTTTCAGGGCTGGTACAGGGCTTTTTGAGAGGTTTGGCACCGCTGTTCTGGAAGCGACAGGAAAGTGTCACTCTTGGATCCACTGTGTAGTTACAGGGTTGTAGGGCAAACTGGGGCAGGGAAAGTGTGTGAGGGGATGGGGTCTTACACTAAATATCAGAAATATATCACGTTGTTCCCAGGGAGCTCCCAACCTGCACAGCTGTTATCTGCCTGTAACTCAAAAAACACCTCAGCCAGAGATGAGCTTTCAGGAGGGACTTCAAAGAGGGGAAAGGTTGCAGGCTTGAAGAGACTTTCAAGGCACAGGGTCTGGCACTGGCCTTCTGGTTCATTGCTCCTTGTACCTGCAGCACATATCCAGACAGGAAAAAGGAGATGGAGAGCTTTTTTTGTCAGATAAAGCAAAGATGTATGTCCATGGATCAGTGTGGCTATCTTTTTAACAGCAGCTCCTGGCTACTGTTCCACCAGCCCTGTACTGAAATTGCTCACAGCCTTTGCACCTCGATGGCATTTCCTGAGCAGCAGAAACTCAGCAGACCTAACCTTCAAACATGCTTGTGCCAGCACAGGCACACATAGCTGCAAAAGAATTGGCATCAATTGAAAAAGCACAGTTGTCCACTCTAGAAAATACAAACTTTGGGGTCTTACAATCATCGCAAGGTGCTGCAAATCCAGTGGCACATCTTGGCTTTACTATTGAAGTCTCAAATGGGCCAGTACCTTTAGGGGGAAAAAAAAAAAAATCAAACAGTCCCAAACTTATATAACTTTTGTTGGCTGAATAATTGCTAACTTTTTTTGGGCCAAGAACAATCATTATTCATAATGGAGAAACTGGCTGGTTACTATTAGTTTTCATTTTTTTGGTTTTTTTTCCAACTAGAGAAGTGTTTGCATGGCAAGTGGCATATGTAAGAGATACCAACCAAAGGGAGTAAAGGAAAGGTGTACCTATACAATTCTTCACAACACTGGAAGGAAATACCTAAGCACAAATGTTTTAAAACTTATTTTTGCCTGAGGTACAACTGTGTCATACAACTTTATGGCTGTAACCAGTCCTAATAAAGTCTTCTACTGCTGTCTCTTACATCATGATTTTAGATGGTTTGTTTCTTCCCTCAACTTATGAGCTGCTGGCTGCAGCTTATGAACATATTCAAAGAGTAAAGGAGCAGAAAAGCATCACTCAGAATGTATAATTTACAGAATGTCCCATTTACAGAGGTGGTGTAGGAAAGTACCTGTTTGGGAGAGGGTGAACTTAATATCCCACATCTGATTTCCTAGCCCCAGAAATGGATCTCTAAATATTACACCCAAATAATTGGCAGTTCACTGGATTGCTGAATGTGTATTAGTGTCAAAAAAGCAAAGTTAAATACGTACTTGAATTCCATATTTGCTCCATTTTCTGGTTTATCAGTGAGATATTTATAACTTAAAACATTATATTCTGGAATGTTGCAATTTGTTTTCCTTTACTAAGTTGGTTAGACCAGCAGAAACCAGAGCTTGGGGTTCAGACTGGGAAACAATGATGCTGTCTGTCCAGCTCAGATGAATCCCTTTTTAGAAGAAAATCTCCTGCTCTACCTAAACTTAAATGAAAGGTACAAGCTATTGAAAAAAATCTTCTTTTTCAAATTACCAAAGATATTTTTCTGTACTGTTTCTTATTTCATGCAACCATGATGTAACAATGACAGGATTTTGTCAATTCATGTTTTTATTTTAAATACTGTACTTTCATGAATAGTATGCAATTATTCAGGGAACAAAGTTAAGAAAGAAAATTCACAAGTTTTTTACTAAAGCCATAAAAAAGTAATGTAGTTTCTGCATTTCATTTAAAATTATTGTGTAAATTGAAACACTCTGTGAAATTCTTATTTATAATACCTTAAATGCTTATTAGTCATCCTTCTACAAAACACTGGGGTGGAGGCCAGGTAGTTTCAATATTTTTCATATTTGAATACTGCCATGAGAGTTAAGGGCTGAGATCTTAATGTATGGAACTTTGTGGAGAAAGGCAATTTTCCAAAATATGAATATAAATTCCAATTTAACAACTGGCGACTCAGCAATGCAGGCTGTATTAACAATATATAAAGCACAGTAATCTGAGGAAAAATGTAAAAGGCTTTAAATTACCAATTCTTACCAAGGCAGTGTAAGCTTTATACTAAGACAAAACTAGAATTCTTATATTTTAGATAGTGAATATCAATTTATGTAGTTTTACCTTGTTCTGTCTTTCAAAAGTAGTATCACTAGTTGGGGATAAGATTAATGTCCATGCAGCCATTTGATTTCAAAACTTTGCTATATGTAAGTAACTATTTAATACTAAATTAAACAGGCTTATTTTGGGAATATGAATTGTAGCATGGGGGGTCAAGAGCGAAAGAATGTGAATCTGAACTCTGCTTTCGGAGTTAGAAGTCGGGAAGAAAATGGAATTGGGGGTTTTGATACAAAGCATTAATACCTCAATAGTTTTTAAAACTGCAAATGCAGTTTTTAATTCTTGGATGGACTTTGCCTGTTATGTTAAAGCAATTGACCCCCACGCACCACGGTCTATATTGTCACTTGATGCATCCTTATTGCTTCTCCAGGTATTAAAGTGGTACGATATGTTTTCATTTCATTAATCTTCTCTCAGGGGGCAGTGATGAGTTCATCCAACTCTCTATTCTCAAGACTGAAAATTCTTTTCAATTAAAAAATCATCTCCACAGATGGTACCGGCATTAGCAGCAGCCCATTCTGTCTACAACAACAAATATTGAGATATTTCAGGAATTAGGATATAAATCACTGGACATGGAATGATCTGCAGGATTAAAAAAAAAAAAAAAAAAGGGAAAAAAAGGAAAAAAAAAGGGGCTACCAAAAGTTAAGATGGTGAGAATCTGGGCCATATGGTTTATTGACTCTTCGATGTATCAGTTTCATCACTGTGTCTGGAGAATTTAATTGCATGTTAAGGTGAAATATAGTGAAAAATTTAACAAAGCTATTAACTATAAATATGTTATCCAAAACATTAGGATCACAAAGGTGATAATAGAAATGGTTTAAAGTCAGGGAAAATTCTCTGTTAAAGGGGATTAAAGAGGCCATTTATTGAATAGGATGGATTTCTTCCAACCCCCTATGTGCAGCAAGCATGCAATGCGTGAATAATTCATCCAGAAATTCTATCGTGAAGTTGTATCAGTTTCCACAGTAAAACCTGGCTGTGGAGGAGGAAAATACATCAACATCTGTGACAGGCCCTATGAAGAGACAGTTGCAAAGCCTTTCAGGCACCAGGAGCAAACCAAAATATAATAAATTCACCAAGTGTCAAATTTGTGTCGGCTGAGTAATGACACCATATGTCTGGGTTGCCGTGTCACCGCAGGCTGCCCCACAAAGGCAGCCCCCACACCTCCTGCTCTCACTGACCCCCTCCCCAACCCCCCCACGGCTTTATAAAGTGTGCAGCGGCAGGGGAAGTGCTCAGCTACCGTTTTCCACCCAGAAGATGGATAGAGATCCACTTGATAAATACAGCTCTGGGCCAGTCTGTTAAATCAAAGCTCAACCACATCTCTTTATCCACACCCCAAGCTAGGTGAAGTGGTCACTCCCAGCCCATGCGAGCTCTCTAATTTATTGTCTGATGAAACAGAGGCATCCAATCCCACAAGGATGGTTAGCATTCCAGAAGAGGCAGGCTTTTCTCAGCCCGAGGGGCATGAAAGAAGCTTGAAACCTGCAGTCAGAGCCGGCTGACCGGGCTGGTGGTGCAGCATCGCTACCCCGCAGGAGAGGCTCTTTCTTGGATGTAGTGATCATCCCTGCAGTGAATAAAGCCAATAAATCCTGGTCTGATGCTTGTGCCCCAGAAAAAGGTGCTGACTGCACTGTTCCTAGTGTCTGATCCCTGCTGGCAACTGCTAGACAAATAAAAGAGGGGAAAGGAAAGGGGCAGGGGGGTGGAGGGAACAGCAAGTTTTATGTCTTAAATTGAGCTTGCTCTACACTGAAAAAAAGCGACAAAGAGAGAGGTCTCAGTATTTCCCTGAACTGTCTGCGCTGACAGGTGAGATCACTCCAGATGGCATATTTGACTCAAGTCCCTGGAAAAGCACCTGAACTTGTCTCCAAGTTCTGCTTAAAACCTCACTTCTACTAACTGCCTCAAAAGCTGCCAACTTGCATTTTGTTTTAGAAAGCTCTAGTTTTGCCAAAAAGAATCTCCCCACTTTTAATGTTGTGATTGCTGTTCCTTTTCCTGCAACCACTTTTCTCTCACTGGTAGCTTTTGCAAGTTTGTTTTTCATAGAACTCATTTTTGTGAAGCATCATGGAATGATCCACAGAAAATAAAGAACTGGTTTTTGTGGAATAGCTAACATATTACATTGGCTGATGAGAGAGATAATTATGAGCTCCTACAAGATATCAAGAAGTCTTATTCTCCCTTGCAAAACAGAAGAGTATTAATTAAACAAAATGTGAGATCAGTTAGAATCAAACTTTTAAAATTTCATCGAAGTAAAAGAAATGAGAACCTAGGCAATAGGGAAGAGAAAGCCAATAGGAAATTTTGCTGCGCAGCAAATTTCTATGTTTTTGACATTCAGTGAAAATAATCCATAAATCCCTAAAAACGTTTGCTGCAGGGAAAGGGAAACAGAGTCAGTAGGAAAAAGCAAAAAAGAAATGCCTGCTAGAACAAGTGAACTCCACTGTGGGTTGTTCAGTTACAGACATCTATCTGTCATCATTGCTTTTATGAACACTGGAATCAATGACAAATCTGTCAATAAAAGGAGGGAAAAATGAAACCATGTCTTTAAAGCAGAGGGGAAATACATCACATATGTATATCTATAATTGTGTATGTATATCTTCAGGCTGTCAAGCCAACACACACATGGAAAATGGAAACCAGAATGTCCTCTAAAAAGGTCATTGAAGTGGGGAGGACAAAGTCATACCAGAATTGTTTTGGCTTGTAGTTTTGCTCATTTAACAAAGAGCTAAATATGTCTGGAAAACTTTGGTTGCAAAAAAAAACCCAACCAAAAACCCAAAACAAAACACAACAACAACAACAAAAAACCCTGCCCATAAATAAATTTGTTATTTGATTGAACACAAATTTATAATTTTGCAAAGAATAACATTTTGGGCAAAAATAGACTCTTGCTGGTTATTGAATGGCTGGAGATTGCTCTTTGCTTTTGTTGACTGACATTTTTGTGACTAATTGGAGAGTGATAAAGTTACTAAGAAAATTTTGCCCTAATTTTCTTGTTTAATAATTAAATCTATGGAATTTTTTGTCAAGCTGTTCTGGAGCGTCTGATGGAAAAGGTGAAAAGTCTAGGAGACAGAACATGGAAAGGAACGGTTAGGGAGCTCTAGCAAGTTAGAAACCCTTCTGTTATGTAATGGGCATTTCCAAGAACATCCCTCTTAGAAATATATGGCAGCTTGAATAGCGGAAGAGTAAAAAAGTGTCTTTTGTAATCTCATTTTCACAGAACAGTAGTACAGGTATATAAAAAAACAGAAGTCAAATTTTGTCACTGATTTGAATTATTCCAGGTGAAGCATCAGGGATCTCTATAGACCTGAAACATCAACAAATTTGATTTATCTAAGTCCTTGACTATGAAAAGTCAAGACTTATGTAAGTCTTGACTATGAAAATAGACATAGTAGCAGTTTAAATACAAAGAATTAATATTTCAGCTTGAACTAATTTAATGCTTGATAATTTTATGTTTGACAGCAAAAGTAGTAATTTTTCTCAGATTTTTAATCTGTCTTCTGTGAGCCTCACTCATCTTTACCTGATACTTTCCTAACTCCTTGATCTGCTTTTTCCTCTTTGGCTCCCACCTCAGTTTCCTTAAGAATTTTCTCATTTTCTCTCCCAGAGCTCCTGTTCACACTAAAAAGATGGAGGTTAGCCAGATGCTCCTGGACCACCTCTCTCTCTTCTGTCTTCTCCTTGGCTTGGTCTCCAGAGAAGTCTCAAATGCAAAGACACCAAGGTTCAATTGGTGTCTACAGCACTGGGGTTCTGAACGTGACAGAAGTCTTTAAAGTAGCACAGAATGCATTTAAAATAAGTAACAAAAAGTGAAAAAAAATCAACACTATCACCTATCTGTAAAACATTTCAAAAGAAACAAATGGAGAGAACTTCTCTTCTAAACTGCTTTTT